>APFE031517151.1:0-32510 GCA_000404065.3 Pinus taeda
CATAGGACCCATTAACCCTCCATCCAATCAAAGAACTTATATATTAGTCTGTACAGACTATATGACTAAATGGGTGGAGGCCAAAGCACTTATTAGAGCCAATGAAGAGGCCGTCCTAGCTTTCTTATTTGAAGAAATCTTCACTAGATTTGGAATTCCTAGAGAGCTAGTTACTGATGGAGGACCTCCATTCAATTCTCATGGTTTCAAATCTACCCTTCACAAGTATCATATTCAACATAGAATGAATACACCATACCACCCCCAGGCCAATGGGCAGGTGGAAAGCACAAACAAAGTCTTAGAGGCCATTCTAACTAAGACAGTGAAGGACAACCGGAAGGATTGGTCCCAAAGGCTCCCTGAGGCATTATGGGCTTACAGAACTACTTGGAGAAATACTACAGGTTTTTCTCCCTATGAATTGGTTTATGGTAAAAATGTTGTTTTTCCTGTGGAATTTGAGATTAAAACTCTAAGAACTGCTTTAGCTGTTAATCTTGATTTGACTAATGTGCAGACAGCTAGGTTGCAGCAGCTTTTGGAGTTGGATGAAAAAAGATTAGATGCCATCCATCAAACAAACATGATACAGCAACAAAGGATGAGGTGGCATGACAAAATTATCAAACACAAGCAGTTCCAAAAAGGTAATTGGGCCTTACTATATGACTCTCGATTTGAAAATTTTCAGGGTAAGCTACGTACACGCTGGCTTGGACCATATGAAGTAGATGTTGTTTTTCCAAACGGAACGGTAAGACTTTTAACAATTGATGATGCTAAAACACCTCTGCTAGTCAATGGCCATAGGCTCCGTTTATATCAGCGCCCTGTTTCTAAAGAAGATTTTAAGATCGCTTGCATGATTGATATTCATTATCTTGTTCTAGGGGAGTCTTCTGCCCCTCACAATATTTAATTTTCTGCACTATATTTCTAGTAATAGATTAGATTTAGTACTAATAATCCCTGTCAAGGATTGGTATATTACAATTGAATTTTGCAGATTCTGGAAAAAGCTCATTAAGGAAGGACAGATTCATCATGAGAAGATCTGAAGCTTCAACACAGAAGTTGCTTCCATCATGTTACCCCATTTTTCTATCAATATCCTTCCATTATTTCCATTATTCCATTATTCCCACCCCTACTATCCCTGAAATATATTTCTTCAATCAGTGTTTCCCATCCCTTACTACTAAAATTATCCCCTATTAAACATTTTCCCCCTTGGTTACGGACCTAAGTCATTTATATCATTCCTCTGATTTTTCCCGTTGCTAAAACACCTGTTTCAGCAACGTATCGTTCATTTTTCCCGTTGCTGAAACACCTATTTCAGCAACCTGTCATTCATTTTTCCCGTATCGTTCATTTTTTTCCCCGTTGCTCAAACACCAGTTTCAGCAACCTGTCATCATTAAAACATTATGTCTCTCCGCTGTTACATAAGTTTTTTGTTCTCCACGACTATACTTCAAATCCTTTCAGTGAAAAACTATTCAGCAATGACCAGATCCAATTACACTCCTGTTCTAAACCTCAGAAAAATTAACAGACTCTTCCACGCACATTAAAGTTATTTTTGAAGCAATCGACACTTCGAATTATTAAAAGGTAAAAATATAAGGTATGAGGTTTTAATGTAATTCAGTTAAAGTATATTAAAGAGAGGATTTCATTCACAATGATTACAGATCTTCACACGCCTAATCATTATTACACCGTACGTAAGGGGGGAATTCCAAAAATAACGATAACTCCGCATTAATCAATCCTCCGTCCTTTGTCATATCCATTACCGTCAGCGTTACCTTGCAGCGTATGTTGCAGCAACTAGCGCAAGTTGGGGTCTGTGTTTACTGTGTTCAGAGCCTCTGTGTGTAACTCAAAGCAATAGCCATGGGAGGGTCGGCTGTTAGACATGAGCCCGGCTCTGTAAATCTTCTGCAATTGTTCCCCGAAGTGTATCAGATATTCCAACAAGCGGGATGGACAGTATATTTTGAAAGATTGGGTGAATTTGACCAGGGACAAGTCTTAGAGTTTGCGCAAAACCTTCAAGATGATTTTTCAATGGTCCAAGGGGTTCGCATTTCAGTGACAGAAGAGGACATAGTTCAGGTATCAGGGTTGCCAGCTACAGGGATTCGTTGGTTCAGCAGAAAGAAGGTTATTCTCAACGCGCAGCAAGAATTTCTTCATCCAGATGAGCGAGTGGAACCCAGAGGCCGCGGGGTTAGTCTGCATTCACTTCCCCAACCATGGCCATCAGTGGCAGAGCTCATCAAACACTATTTAACATGTGAAGGGCGCTACCAGGTAGTGTACAACCATGATTTTGTTTTGATGAACCATTTAAGAAATGCACTACTGATTAATATCCCCTATTATCTGCTTGGTTGTAATAAAAACATGTCCTATTATTGTAGACGCTCCAAATTCCCATTGTTATCCCTCACCCACCACTAGGGAGCCTTTGGGACCATACTAGTACTAGGTGCCAACCTACAAAAGGCTACAACCTTTTCTCGTTCTCCAGCTTCTCCTGGAAGGGAGCTACAACCCCTTTAGCTCTTGTAATAGCTGATGTACTAGTACGTAGGTGCTGACCTACAGAAGGCTACAACCTTCTCTTTCTTCCTCAAGGTACCGTGTTTCATAAATTTTTAGACTGGATACTCATGGAACACAACATCATATTCTGAAGGCCACATTCCATCTAATTTTCATACTGGACCCATCAATATCATTGAAAGACAAAATCAATCACCACTTGCATCATCAATCTCTAAATCACCCAATACTGAATCACTAAAACCCTGTCAACAAAATGCAGTTACAGAACACAGAGCAGAACACAGAACTCTACACCAATATTCAGAGCCAACTGTATCACCAAAACTCATGCATCAGAGTGCATACGCTACTTGGAAGAGCCAAACTGGCGTGTATATGCAACTTCACCAAAGTGAACCAGCGTATATGTTATCCAATACTTACTTATAACTTTGTTGCACTTCCTGACTTCAGGCATACCCAGATCATTACATATACAAGGATAGTACGTGTGTTAGAAACTAGATCTAGTCCATCAAATCACATAAAGATAAGACATTATTATCTTGATCCATTATTAGATCTCATCCATCAACCCTGAAGCTAAACAAAATCAACCAATCTGAATATGCATAATATTGACACCAGTAAACAGTCACCAGAACTCATCAACAACCAGAACCACTTGTAACTTCAAACATCATAGTTCATATGGTATACACTATTTATATGTATCTAACTTGCATATATACACACTTTTATCAGAGTCAACCAGCGTATACATCTGTAAATATTGATTTATGATGCAGTTATTCCAAACTTGAGTTATACCCAGATCATAATATTTACATAACATTACATGTGTCAGTATATAGATCTAGAATAAGCATGATCAAACCATATAGAGATGATTCATTCCAACCCATTAGATCTCGATCTATCCTTAGATCTTGTCCTTTCATCAACCGCTGAGGTTCCTCCTTGGCTCCAATCAAGCAAAGCATCATAAACCCATAACCTGCATACTGGATCTCATACTTCATCAGATATTCAAGACTTTCTAAGTACCTTTGTCTAATGACCTTCTCCTCCTTTTATAGGCTTAGGCCTTACTCACTACCATGGTCCAAAACCACGTAGGACCAATACCTTGGACCCAATACCTAGGTTCAATACCTCGGACCAAATAACATGGACCAATGCCAAAATACCATGGTCCAAATACCACGAACCAAAACTTAGTTTTCCGACATGTACGTGCCTTTCCTTCTGTGAAGTGTGTGTATATGATATATGCGGCTCTGTATATAGTGAACCTGCATGTATACACTACTTGGTATATAGTGAACTTGCGTATATACGCCAGTTGGTATATAGTGAACCTGCATGTGTACACGACTTGGTATATAGTGAACCTGCATATATACGTGACTTGGTATATAGTGAACCTGTGTATACCTTTCTTTCTTCATTTTGTGAGTCTAAACTGTGATCTTTCATCTGAGAGAGTTTCCTTCTAAACTGATTCCTTGAAGCTACCTTGCATTTCATCACATCTATAAATACTACTGTCATGTATTCTGTCACATCTGATATCTCTTTTGTAGATTCATCTAGTTACCATGTATAAGTGATTTGTTTTGCTACAAGAGGGTTGCCATCCAGTACAACACATGCATCATAATGCCAACAATCTCCCCCTTTGGACTTGATGGCAACAACAACACCAATTCACTCTCCCCCTTTAACATCAAGGGCAAACGTCAGACCAAGATATTCTCTCCCTTGATATACATTCTGTTGTCCATACTCCCCTTGCGTAAATGTTGAAATCTCTGATTAAGCTCCCCCTTTGTACATGCCAAGATGTACCAATCCATCCATGCTCCTTCTGAGTACATGCTAAAGTCTTTGCTCTGTTGAAGTGTGTTGTTCATGCTCCCCCTGACTGTAAGCAAGGTCTGCAAAAAAATGTTCTACAAGAAGAACATGATTCTATACATCATAAATGACCTTCCTACCACCAAACACTCATACATACATCCATCTCCCAACCAAGTGGGGATTGACTCACCCACCCAACCAAGTGGGGATACACCAAAAGTTTGCACATGATAAAACAAGAACATTACATCATCCATCCTAGGCATAGTGGGGAAACCAAAATAGGTCGTTACATGACCTTGATAATAAAAGAAATACATGACATAGAGACTAAATATCTAGGACAAGACTATGATAGTCATCAGAACTAACATTGGCAGCATCTGTCAATCATCATTTAGACGGCAACCTGTATTTGTCCATTAGTGTAGATAACATCAACCTGTGACAAGGTATGTCTGCATCAATTCATCCTCTTGCTCTTGAGCATTGACATAACCTTCCATGAATCAATTCTACATATATCATACAAAATCATTCACATTATATCATATGTGAAAAACATCATAGCCATCACATCATCATCAAGATCTGCATGATCTTTTATACCATCCATGTATCATTACTTGGGAGCATCAATCAACATATGTGAGTATCAATATAGGTAAGAACTCATCATCATCATGTCTTCAAATAGTTATGTCTTCATGTGATCTGCAATAACTCCATTATCTTGGCCAACCAACAATGCAACTTCATGTCTCTAGCATACTATATATATCACTATGTATCTAGCAAACCTTGAGTTCAAGATCTTTTGTCAAGACTTCTTGATATCATCAACAGCAACAATCCTCAATCATGTGAGAGCCAATCACTATAGGAATCATGCATCATAACTGTACTATATGATCTTTATGCATATGACAACAACAACATATGAGTGACTCATCATGAAGTTGTGTATTCAAGCTTTGTACTTCTCCTTATCCTTATGAAGATTTCCATGTAAGCAACATATATGCATTATCACATAATCAACCACAAATCTGATCTGAACGCCAACTATGTAACCCCAAGAATCATATGAGATTTTGTCATGGACAACTCATAACCATATCATAGAAAGATGTATCATTTAGCCATATAAGCATCATCACCAAGGACTTCTAACCATAATGCCAACAATGCATTATTCAAAGCATAAACTCCCCCTGAACCTGTGCCATTTGTTTACTGTCAAATTTGATCATGCATATATTAGCAAAAGTATCAAGGCATCATCATCATCAAGTTAGGATCAAAAATACTTCTAAACATCTTATGAGTATCAAGACATTTCCACACATCATTAGCATATTGTAACCATTATCAAACAGAGCAAATAATGGACTGAATCATATTAGACCCTTTTTCCTGAGCATGTCCCACTGCTTTTCCTCAAACTAACGTATATGTGACTATGCAGTGACTAACTCGCATATATACGCCACTTCTCTTCATGAAAATTGCGTATGAGATTTATAACACTGAAGTTTCACACTTTCAGCTTCCTTTGAGTCTGTTATGTCTGTACATTGTGCTGTGCCACATCTTTCTGACTGTACTTCCTTCTTTTTCCATATCTTCAAGTGTGATGATGTTTTCTCCTTTTGGTATGGTGCCCGTACTTTGTTCCTGCATTCTTTTGCTATATGTCCAAGTTTGTTACATGCATAACATCTCATATGATTCATATTCCTTCTATAGCAGTTAATGGCTTTGTGACCAAACATATTACAAGTAAAACAATATCCCTTAAAGTACCTAGAACGTGATGATCTTTCTGTGCGACGGTCTTGAACCATTCTACTTCTGCATCTGGCTGCAACATGTCAAAGAATATGACATACATAACATTCAACATTATTCATCGGAGGAAATAATCATCTAACACTTCCACAGTTAGGAGCAAAAGATTTTCTTTGAGGAATTTCTTTCCTTGGGTGTTGATGGGGTTGTCCTCTCATCTCCTTGTTGATCATTTTAGATTTCTCATTAGAGTTCCTTGCCTCTCCTTGTGAGCTAGATTCATCTTCAACATATTCATAAAAACCAAGGCCAGTTTTGATAGCAAGAGACCTTTGACTACTAAGAATATCATCCAAGATCTTAGTACTATCTTGAAATCGTAAGAGCTTATCCTTTTCTTCTAATTTATCATTTAGAATATTTACCTCAACCTGATGTTGCTCTTCCTTTTCAAGACGCTGCTTCTTCATGATTCCTTCAGCTTTTCTTCCTTCTTCCAATGGATGTCTTAATTCAAGAAATTTGTTTTCTTGTTTTTCAAGAGCTTGGAGTAGTTCTTTATTCTGCTTATTTGATTCTTCAAGATCTTCTTTTAGTGAGAGGATTTTAGCTTCAAGACTTTCATAGTAACTGGATCTTTCTCTGAGTTTCTTGATTGTTGTGCTCCTTTCATTTACTTCATTTCTTAATGATGTCACTTCATCCTGTAGCCTTTTACATTGATCTTCCTTTTCCTTGAATAGCTTCCTTACCTTGTTTCCTTCCTCTAGTTAAGCTTTTAGTTTGGTAGCTTCTTCTTTGGAGGCACATTCCCTTTTGTCCAATATATCTTGTTGATATTTAATTTTGTCCGTAAGCCTTTTAAATTTTGTCTCTATTTGATATCTTTCATCCTCACCCATAAGAGCAAGTTCAATTGTTTCGCTATCACTTTCATCATCTTCAAGTGGATGGAGAAATGTATCACTAGAGGATAACAAACTCATACCTGATAGCTCTTTTGCTTGTTCATCTTCATTCTGAGGTGATTCTGAATCCGAAGTGTTGCTTCCACATATTTCCTAAGCGATTCTCCCACTGTAATAGTTCTTTTGAGATGTCTTCTTCTTCTTAGGCGCTTTCTTCTTTAGCTTCCTTCCCTACGGATCTCCTTCAAGCAATCAAGCTTCTACCAAAGGACCTGCTCTAATACCAATTGTTGGAAATAATACTGAGAGGGGGGGTGAATCAGTATTATCAAATCAATAACTTTTTCATTTCCATACTCAAATTCATATACGCTACTTCAGTTAAGGGAAATCGCGTGTACATGCAACTGTCTCTAATGGAACTAGCGTATATCCAGTAAACTTATGATTCAGTTAATCCATTAAACGTTGATCTTTAGTTAGTGCATCAAAACTTCATTAACCATACGAACAGTAAACAAGTGCCATAAAACAAAATAGATCATCACATACAAAAAGCACACATGAACACCATGATGCAAGGTGGAAACCCAATGTGGGTGAAAACCACCTGCTACAATTCGTCTATATATTCCTTTAATTAGAAAATTCTTTTACAATATTTTTGTACTAGAGCAGTCTTATACCAATACACAGGCTTCTACCTGCAAAAGGCTACAACCTTCTCTCATTCTCCAGCTTCTCCTGGAAGGGAGCTACAACCCCCTTAGCTCTTGTACTAGTTGATGTACTAGTACGTAGGTGCCAACCTACAGAAGGCTACAACCATTTCTCGTTCTCCAGCTTCTCCTAGAAGGGAGCTACAACCCCTTTAGATCTTGTACTAGCTGATGTACTAGTAAGTAGGTGCTTTCCTACAGAAGGCTACAACCTTCTCTTTCTTCCTCCAGGTACCCTGTTTCATAAATTTTCAGACTGGATACCCATGGAACAGAACATCATATTCTGAAGGCCACATTCCATCCAATTTTCATTCTAGACCCATCAATATCATTAAAACACAAAGTCAATCACCACTTGCATCATCAATCTCTAAATCACCCAATGCTGAATCACTAAAACCCTGTCAAAAAAACAGAACACGGAACTTTGCACCAATATTCAGAGCCAAATGTATCATCAAAAATCATGCATCAAAGTGCATACGCTACTTGGAAGAGCTGAACCGGCATGTATACACAACTTCATGAAAGTGAACTAATGTATATATTATCAAATACTTACTTATAACTTCGTTGTACTTCCTAACTTCAGACATACCCAAATCATTACATATACAAGGATAGTACGTGTGTTAGCAACCAGATCTAGTCCATCATATCACATAAAGATAAGTCATTATGATCCTGATCCATTATTAAATCTCATCCATCAACCTTGAAGCTAAACACAATCAACCAATCTGAATATGCAGAATATTGACACCAGTAAATAGTCACCAGAACTCATCAACAACTAGAACCACCTGTAACTTCAAACATCATAGTTCATATGGTATACGCTATTTAGATGTATCTAACTTGCGTATGTATGTGCTTTTATCATAGTCAACCAACGTATACATCTGTAAATATTGATTTATGATGCAGTTATTCCAAACTTGAGTTATACCCAAATCATAATATTTACAGAACATTACATGCGTCAGTATATAGATCTAGAATAAGCATGATCAAACCATATAGAGATGGTTCATTCCAAGCCATTAGATCTTGATCTATCCTTAAATCTTGTCCTCTCATCAACCACTGAGATTCCTCCTTGGCTCCGATCAAGCAAAGCATCATAAACCCATAACCTGCATACTGGATCCCATACTTCATCAGATATTCAAGACTTTCTGAATACCTTTGCCTAATGATCTTCTCCTCCTTTTATAGTCTTAGGCCTTACTCAATACCATGGTCCAAAACCACGTAGGACCAATACCTTGGACCCAATACCTAGGGTCAATACCTCAGACCAAATACCATGGACCAATGCCAAAATATCATGGTCCAAATACCACAGACCAAAACTTATTTTTCCGACATGTACGCGCCTTTCCTTCTGTGAAAGTGCATGTATATGATATACACAGCTTTGTATATAGTGAACCTGCATGTATACACTACTTGGTATATAGTGAACCTGAATATATATGCGAGTTGGTATATAGTGAACCTGCGTGTGTACACGACTTGGTATATAGTGAACCTGCGTATATACGCAACTTGGTATATAGTGAACTTGCGTATACCTTTCTTTCTTCATTCTGTGAGTCTAAATTGTGATCTTTCATCTGAGAGAGTTGCCTTCTAAACTGATTCCTTGAAGCTACCTTGCATTTCATCACATCTATAAATACTACTGTCATGCATTCTGTCACATCTGATATCTCTTCTGTAGATTCATCTAGTTACCATGTATAAGTGAGTTGTTCTGCTACAAGAGAGTTGCCATCAAGTACAACACATTCATCATAATGCCAACAACTTGCAAAACAAATTCTAGTCCAACTTACGCAATAAATCGTGCACTTAAAACGGAAATTGAGAAAACATCAATCTAGACAATCAAAAGCATGAAGGAAATAACAGTAAATCATGTACTATTTAACAATTCAAAAGGAAATTTTAAGTACGAGCAAACAAAAGGGAAATCAGAACTAGAAACCAAGCATGTCGGCACAATATCAAATAGACTGTACATGCTAGAATAAATTCAAGAGCAATTCAAAAACTATTCTGCTTGCACTAATTCTGCTACATATGCCTCTGTGTAAAATTAACCTGAAAGCATTGGCAATATTTACTGTGTAAAACTTATGAAAGAAATGGATTCCATATAGATTCTCTTGCCTTCCTTGTCCCTAGAAATAAATCTTGTAAACTTGTCTAGGACTACAATGGAAAATAAACATTATCATTTTAAAACATGACGCAGTTTCATTTTCATAAATGTAAGCTTTGCAAGAATCATGACATAAATATATATGTGATCTCTACTTTTTATTCATATATGGTTTCTTGTAAGCATAGACTAAATGAGTGTGTTAATACCCTGAAACTATAAACACTTAAATTGATCTTTAGGTTTTGGAATATAAATTAAAAAGATCTGAATCAATTCAAAGGATTCAAGTTGCACATTACAACTCATAAAGGTAGAGTGTCAATGCATAAGCCGATCTTGTAAATTCAGATGTTTTGAAGGGACGCAATCCTTATTTGATGTAAATAAATATTTCGAGTGCAAGAACAATTTCTAATGCAAAAAACCAAATCAATCTTGCAGTCAAAAGGAAAGCATTACAACAAATTAAATAAAATCAGTTTGAAGGAGGAAAGAGACTGAAGGTAATTAAATCCTACAATAAGAATTTCACACAGCAAATAATTTAAAGATAATTTAATCTAAAAATATGAAGAGTGGTGTCGAGCTGGTCTGGCGGCCAATCCAGCCAGCTCACACCCTCTATTAATGACCTCATTCACACATAATTTAAAACCATTAGATGCAATAAATAAATAAATAGAGCATGGTTATCGATGCTTAAATTAATTCTTGAAACACATTGTCTTTACATCATGAGGCAACACATAACTCCAACAAATAAGAGGATTGATCCATAAGTTATAATTGCGTGATGCTACATTGGAACTGACTCCTCCCTCCCACACATTCCTTTTGTGCTTCTACGTGTCCCTATCTCTATGTGTGTATATCTATCGACTAATATCTATTTATCCCTTGTTCTAGGAAGTCTCTTAAAATTATATAGGCATCGATTTACAAATTGGGGCTTTTAACAGCCAATTAAAATACAGGAGGGAAGATTATCGAACTTAACAATTTGTTAGGAATAAAATTGGGTTTTCTAACTAAATGTCAAAATGGGAATTGTTTCTAGCAAATCGTTCCTCTTTTCCTAGAATGATGTTGTTGCTAGAAAGTACGATTTGACTGATCAATTTTCTCCACTCAGCAATAGTCAATGAGATGCTAGAATCTGGCATTGTTGTAACGACATCTACGAAAGGCACTGTTGCTTTAATTTTTCTTGCCTACCCTATAAATCATGCTATGGAAGCTAACTATAGACAAAATTGGTTCAACCTTCTCTAGAACTGATTCCCTGCGATGACATGGTCGTAAATAATAATCTTGATCAAGGGCGATGCTCCTCAATGTCAATGCAAGCTAGAAACTTCGAATTAGTGTACTTTGACTTGAACTCTTGACATGAGAGAACAATAAATCCACTAAAGCCTTTCTTGAAAATGCTCTCTTCAAGCCGTTTGCTCCAAATAATAAAATGTTTATCATCAACACCACTCTCGTAGTGCTCGTTGCTAGAATGAAATTGTTGACAGCTAGGTTGAACCTACTCCATGTTTCCCATTATTACCTATGGCGTAAGCCATTTTCTTCAACATCTGAATAGCCAACACTGACATGTGAACAATATTATGGAGAAAGATAAACACCAATGCCATAAGCTGCCCCATTGTTGGGTTTATCAATTTAGCCAAAACCATGTAATAAGATGCCAGCTATACCCTTTTGAGAAGTACCATGCCAGGCATATCTGATATTAGCATTGCCACGGAATTTTCTAGTAATCTCAATGTGATTTTGAAATGCCTTCAATCGAGCCTATCTGAAGAAATTGATGGCACACATCGATAAATACCAACAATGCTGCTAAATGTTACAAGTGTACTCAGACTAGCCAGCTACATACTCATGATTACCATTCTCTAATTTAATTAGTTTGTATTTTCCATGTGCTTTATGACAATGAATTGCACAGTACCCCTTATCAATTCCTTGTAACTTTTCTAGAAATCAAAACATCTGAAAGAAAAGACTGGTATTGTTTCTGGAGGAAGCATAACAAGTGGATACAGTAGATCATCTCTTCTATACCACCAATAAACTCCAACCACATGTAACACAAAAAAACAATATGATACCGATGAGAACTAAAAATGAGTGTAATCCAAAAATTCTTCAGAGTGTAGGAAGCCCACTGTAACTAGTGCATGAATCCCAATTGGTGCAGGAATTTGTTGCATGGTGCAAGAATCTGGTATATTGTCTACGAAGGTAAATGAAGGATCAAAGCCTATATAAAGGCATGATCGAACCAGTTTTAAACCTGCAACATACAAACCTCTATTAATAATGTTTTAATCCTGATAAAATCAGGGAAGTAACAAATATTCTCGAAAATAATCATTTAGCCAAACATCAGCATGAGAGATTCCGAGTAAGAATAGGACAAAACGTAGGCCCAACAAAGACCTCCTTTGTATATATAGGAGCCTAAAGGTCATAATATAATTAGGGCCTACATAACAATAATAATATAAGTGCACAATAATAACAATAGCGGGCTTCTATGGGGCACAAAAATAAGAATATGGGAGATACATGGGACACAACAATAACAATAAGGGGGCTACACTAGTATTATAGGGACCTAACATACCTAGGGAGAAACAAACATAAATTATAGAGTTTGAATTAAAAATGATGAATAAGACTTTACAAAATAACATGAATTAGATGAAGAAGAAGAACCACATACTCTAGTATTGAGGATATCAGTTCAGGAATGAATTCGAAGAATTTAAAAAGAGTGTGGTATAGCAATGAAAAAGACTACTCCATACACATCTTAGCAAAATGGAATTGCAGAAAAGGTGAATAGGATGTTGATGGAAAAAGTAATGAGCATGCTTAGTGGTGTTGGGTTCAAACAAGAATTTTGGGCGAAGGTAGTGGACACTACATGTTAACTAATAAATAAATCGCCTTCATTAGTTTTGGATGATAAGACTCCATATGATTGTGGAATATTAAGAAACATTCTAACTGTGATGCTTAATATGTACATGTTCCAAAGAAGAATATAAGTAGCTTAGATAAGAAAGTTGAAAAGTGTATATTTATTGGATAAAGATGGTCTAAAAGGTTATAAGATTTAGAAACCCAAAACTAAGAAGGTAGTGTAAAGTTAATATGTAGTGTTTAGAGAAGTCAAAGATGTTGTCAAAAAAGAAATCCCACCAAGGGAGAAAGAATTAGAAAATATGGAGTGTGAATTAAAATATGATGAATTAGAATTTACATAAGAACATGAATAATAAGATGAAGAACCACATAGTTTAGTATTAAGGAGATCGGTTTGGGAAAGAAGGAAACCAGAAAGATATGCTCCATCTAATTTCCAATCAAATTTTGCTTTGTTTACTACATCCTAGAACTCTTAGAGAGGCAATGGATTTAGAGGATTACAAACTCTAGAAAAATAATATGGTTGAATAAATGGATGCCTTAGACAAAAATCTGGCTTGGGATCTAGTGGAGTTATTAGCTAGAAGAAATCCCATTGGAAGAAAATGGGTATTTAAGAAGAAGTTGAATGCAAGAGGTGGAGTGGAGAAATATAAAGCTCAATAAATAAAAATAAATTATTCCCAAGTAGAGAGAATTGACTTTGGTGAGTCTTCTGTTTCCAACAAAAATATTATTAGATTTCATTTATATGTTGTTGCTTCTTTTGATCTTGAAGTATAACAAATGGATGTGAAAAAAATATTCCTACATGGATATCTCGAAGAAGAAATCTACATAAAGCACTGATAAGATTATGTTGTTAAAGGAAATAAAGAGTTGGTATGCAAGCTGAAGAAGTCCTTGGAAGGATTAAAGTAATCATCGAGGATTTGGTATAAGAAAATGACACTTATGTATTAGGACTTGACTCTACAAGGAGCAAAAAGGCTCATTGTGCGTATTTCAAATTAGTTGGTTATCATATTATTTATTTGGTGTTGTATGTGGATGATATGTTATTAACTGGAAATGACAAGGAAATCATTCTAGAAGTGAAAACTCAGTCGTCCTCTAAATTTGACATGAAGGATCTTGGTGGTGCAAATTTAATTTTGGGCATGAATATTAAAAGAGATCAGATAATTTAAGAGAAAACTCTGGTTAAATTAGAGAAAAAATGTTGAGTCAATTTTGTAGAGGTTTAATATGCATGAATGTAAACCGATAAAAGTCCCTATTCTTGTAAGTGTAAATTTATTTTCATAACAATGTCCTAAGACACATGAAGAGGAAGAGGACATATTTGATGTTGCATGTGTTAGTGCGGTTGGAAGTTTGATGTATGCAATGATTTGTACAAACCCAAAAATTGCACATGTAGTGGGAGTGTTGGGAAATTATATGTCAAAACCATATAAGGAGCATTGGACAATAATAAAAATGGTTTCCAGGTGTTTGCATGGTACTATTGGTTATGGATTGTACTACCAAGGAAGATCAAGGTTGGACAAAGTGTTGGATATGCATGGCTTTGTTGATGTAGACTTAGTTGTAGATTTGGATCCTAGAACATATACAAGTGCATATGTGTTTAAACTATTTGGAGGATAAATTATTTAGATGAGTAAGAGATAGTTTGTAGTGGCACTCTCAGCGACATAAGCTGAATACATTGTAGCTACTCATGCAAGTAAGGAAGTAGTATGGTTGAAATTATTGTGTTCAGGTATTGAGTTAGTACAACAAGTCGTAAGGGTAGATTGTGACAATGTGAGTGCAATCTTCCCAGTGAAGAATTCAACATATTATTCTATAACAAATCATATTGGTGTTGAATATATCTTTGCGAGATATGGTTGAAAAAATTAAGGTGTTGCTAGTGAAGGTGCACACTTTGAAGAATGTTGTAGATTCATTAACAAAATCTATGAGCACTTAAAAATTCTCTTGGTGAAGAGAAATAATGGGAATTATAGCCTTGGATTTTTGTTCATGTACTCTTTCAACCCCTTGTGTGCAAATAAAACGATAAATGGGATAAATTTGGGTATGTGCTATCTTTTTTGCATAACTATATCGGGGGAAACGCCCCGCAATTTTTTTGAGTAATTTTTTGCATCTAGTTTTGGTGGTTTTCGGCACACAATTTTCACCTTTAGCAGGTTCATGGTGCATGATGGTTTTGTCTATGGTTTTTAGTTTTGGTTAAGAATTATGATTGTATTATAATATATGGTAAATGGATTAGCGATTTATGGATTCTGCAATATATATATATATATATATATTGTATTGTGATGTTGTACAAAAGAATATGTTGAAAAATATTTTTGGTTTTCATGGTTTTGGGTTGCTAAAATAAAATCTCTATGTTAATGCATGTGTTTTCCATCACATTTTTTTCTTTCATTATGAATATGTTTGCAACAATTAGTTATACAGTGTTAAAATCTACTCTACATATATATTTTAATTGAAGCAGTATGTATGCTTAGTTTTGATATCAATGTGGTATTTCTTTATTTTAATCAGATATGCCATTTATCAGCAAAGAGATTTGGGGTTAAGAGTGCTTAATACTCATAAATCAAACACAACTGCCTACCCATATAATCTAATTTAATTTAAAAAACAACATTGTTACACACATTTCACATTTGTATATCAACAATTCGCCTTCATTGCCCAGATCTAAGAAGACAAAATTACAGAAGTCAAAAAATTCACAAATATGATATTGCTTGATTAACATTGGTTGCAATGTTCACATTAATCACTCAAATTTTCCATAGTTTGTCAATCTTCAAGTTAAGCCCATTGGCTCGCCACCAAGGCCTTCTCAAAACTGTAATTCAAATGATCTATGAAACACTTCCAATGGCTTCCAATCAAGCCGAAGGTTGTTTTTTCAAAGATGTCAATTCAATATGTGGAAACTTGTCAATGTATTTGTCATTGGATAATTCGAAATGGTCATCTGATGTTGATGCAAGCTTGGTGGTTAGGGTTGGAATTTGGATTTTTCTTTGCTTGTCATACATTTTTTTTGGCATTTTGGGCTCTTTTGCTTCCCGTCAAGAAACACTATGTTTAAAATTTTTCCCTTCAAGAGTGATGTTCTCATAATAAATTAACCCTTCACCAATAAAGGCTTGATTCAAAAATTACCCTTCAATAACATAATTATGTTAAAACTTTTCACATACTTATGAGAAGGAAAAAAATGACTATAACACACAAATGAGTTATTAAAGCTTGAATTTTAGTTTGAAATTTCATGGAATACTCACAATAAAATCTTTGGAACCTTAAATCAAATGTTGTTAACCAAAACATACCAAAGCATTTGTATATATGAGATATGGCTAAAAGAATGGGACATATAAGATGACCAACATAGTAAACCTATTGAATATTATCAATAAAAAACTCAAAAGTAGATTAATTAATATGGTTTATGTTATGATTGACATAATTTAATATATATTATTGGATCTAAAGATAAAGTATACATTTTAACATAATTATTTTAAAATTGTTTTGGATCATGGGGTATACACTCATATTAACAAGATTGAATGCAAGGTATCTGAATCTTCTAAAAATTAAAAGAGTGAACTTATAAATGGACAATGTGGATCTCTTAACATCGTGTTATAGGATTATGTTATGATTTCCTCCATTATTACAATCTCAAAGAGCAAACAATTATAAGTATTAAATGTGTTAAGCACACTCTGATCGATCCTTTATTTATCACCAAAAATTTAGTAAAAATTGATATATATATATATAAAAACAACAGAACTATGTGTATAAAAGTAACAATTGAATAAAATCATAAAAAAATCACTCTAAAAGGACTCCATATAGTATCTAACCAGTTTAATTTTTTAGACAAAAGAATTTCAATGAAAATTGAAAAATAATTTTCACCTTGATGTATTATTTAGAGACTATACCCTTTAATCTAACTTGTAGACATATCGACTAAGAGTTAAATATATTTAAAATATAATAATTTGACAACTACAATTGTGTAGATTTCAACAAAAAGAGTTGAACATTTGAAACCTATTTATTTTGTTTATTGAAAGTATATAATCAGTCCTAGGTAAACTACTTGATGGTTATCCATTGCATTTCTTTAAACTATCATTTAAAAACAACAATTTATATTATGCCACTTGAATACTTAGATGCCTAATAAGACTAAGTTCCATGCAAATTCAGAGATAATTCCTGACATTATCTAATATAACGTTTGATTCAATATATAAACATATGACACCCCAAAAGGGCATAAGAACATACCACCAACGTCCTATTTTCAAATCCATCCAATAAGAGGAATGTATCTGGAAACAAATTGTTAATTGATACATATGCATACTGTTCCAATTGATGGTTTACTCCAAAATCCAATTACACCAAACTAATGTCACAACTTACAAGTTTCTAAATTCCATTGCTCTATTGGTAATGAAAGCAACGAAATGCTTCAAGTTGCATGGAAGTTATGCATTAAAACCAAAGAAGGAGGGGGATTGGATATTTGTGCAAAAGAATATCCTTGTATTTAAATGCATCTTGAGAAGCATAAATAGAGAGACATTATGCCATAGTAGCAAAATAATCCAATCTAAATGCATCACATCTTTACTGAATTTTCAAAAGGTTGGTAAAATGTGGGCATTTTTCAACCTTGATGGAATTTTTCATGTGCCATCAACCTATAACAACATCACATAAAAAATATTTCAAACAATATGTTTGATTTCTTATTATGGCAGCCATCATCCCTATAACTATTAATGTTTTTATTCCACATTCCATCAATATACAAAGAACATTAAAATTCCTTAGAAAAATTATAAATATAGTAGAGGACAACAAAAGTAAAAAAAAATATACGTACAAATAAGCTTTGTGCAAAGTAAAAAAAATATAACTTAATAATTCTCACATTTCAAAAATCTTCTTTCCTTGGTATCTTTCCATTCCACCTCTATTGTCTTAGTACCTATTAATGATATACGCATTAATTTATCAAGTTTGTTAATTGATAGTCTTATTCTCCTTATACCTTTGATCATATTTTTCTTATAGAACCCTAGTTCACATGCAACTTTGCTTGCTAGTATGACAAGAACTACTTGCCATAATTTTCTCATATTTGGATACCTAGAGTGCCAATCTTCTGTTTGAGAAAATATCTTTCATATATATTTCATTGGGAATCTTTCTCCATTCAAATAAACTGCATCAATAAATTGAGATAATTCTCTTTTACAAGTTGTAATATCAAATGTTAATACATTTTCACCTTCATTACATGTTTTATGCTGCAAACGTGAAAAAAGTGTTTCAAGCCAATGCTTTGCATTATTTTCTTTGACATGAAGATCTGACCGATAATGATAAGGACTAAGAAACATTTCTATGCTAAAAAGATGAATATATGGAAATTTTGAATTGAAACTCTCAATCAATGCCTGGACATTATTTCTTGTAAGTTGTATGCAACTCTTGAGAGAGCCATCAATGCAAGCTACCATTGGTTGTGACAATTGTTTATCATGTATTGGAATATACAACAAATCATGTTTATGGGTAGTCCCCTCTTTGTCAACATTTTCAAGGAAACCATCTTTAGAGTCTTTCAAAAATTTAGTAAGATGTACAACACCTTCTACAAAAGAATTCGGTCTACAAAAATATTTTTTAAGAGTATTTAATGGATGGTCAATAGATATTCCAAGAGATGTGACATCCACATTATCTTCTTGAAATTTTTTGCTTAGATTATTCAATTCCTTCAAAACATTAGCAAACATATTCAAACAAAATTGAAGTGAAAAAATACTTACCTTATGATACCATGAATTATGTCTTTCTCTCTTCCACAAGTTCAAAATAGCAAGAATCAATGTAACTAGTCTTGCAACCACTTGACCCCTAGAGAAGCAACAAATCCCATGGATTTGAAGAACATGCAAGACTTCTAATTCCATTATCTCTAATAAAATAATGAGTTAATTATTGCTCTTTGCTGAATTTCCAACCCATTAGTATACCTTATTTGTTATTTTCTCAACATACTAAAAATATGGTATCTTCTTTGAAGCATTTGATGCTTTAAGTGCTTCACAATGTGCAATGAAATGAGTACTAATAATATTTGTTATATAATTCTTTAGCAATGTGACAAGTCCATTTTCACATCCAACCACAAATGAAGCACCATCAATCAAAACTGCTATTAGTTTCTCATTTTTCAACTGCTTTGTTTCCTTTAAATTAATGATGGTATCATATATAATATTCCCTTTCCATAAGGAATAATAATCATTTTCATAAATTGTGATATTAGAGGGCCCAAACCTTTTGAGTCTAGATATGTAAAATACACAACAAGGTGTTATTCCAAACCATTGTTTATACTTTCATCTAACATTATAGAGAAAAATGGATTTTCCAACCGATTTTTCTAGCCTGCACCTCTTCAAGGTAATTTGATATAGAGTGAATAAATTCAACAGTTGCTTTTCTATTTATATATGAAGAATAGTCCACTCAAGAAGACATATTATGTGTTTATAGATGCATTTGAAGATGACATAAATCTTCATAAGTAGGAATTGAAATATCCTTCTGTGGAATAAAATATGGTGGTTATGACCCTTTCCTTATTAGCCTCACTTATAGCCATTATGTGTTATGTCATAGGCTTTTCCAACCTTTCAGTTTCACATAGATTTCTCTGAGTTGATGTTTGATGAATAACAAATTTTGCATGAGTTTTCACAACATCATATTGAATGGTATTACATCCATTTCCAATACCCCATGGAACTTGAGCATTGTATTTATCACAATTTTTTCACTTCATATGAGTCTTTCCATCTTCAACATTGATACTATACACCCAAGTATGCTTTATCATCCACACTTCTCAAAATTCACATTTTGATAAGGTCTTCCTCCTCGAACTACTAGATAGACCATCTCGTCCTTCTTTTTCGGCCAAGAATTTCTAGATCAACATCAAACTCTTCATCCATATCTTCATTAACATCATCATTCAAATCAGGTATATATGGAATATATTTAACATTAGAAGATTTTGATGTTTTAGAATATCCATAAAATTAGTCTATAATTGATTGACCCTTCCTTTTTGGAGGCATTTCTATTTACATAATTTACCTACATGAAAAACAATTTAGAAAAAGAACTTAACAAATATAGTTTAAAATATATTATCTATAAATAGAAAATAAATATAAAGAAAAAGTCAGTTTGGATTTAAGAAATAATCATAGTTCTCCATCAATAAAAAAAATTAATTTAACCTTTCATTGAACTCTAGAATAATAGTTTAAAGTTCAAATTGTCTTTAAACTTTCAACAACTGATGAAAAACGACAAATATAGACTTGCATTATCTAAGTTGAAACCATAATTAAATCACAAGAATGGAATAAAGAGTGGAGATTGGTAGTCATTACAGAAGAAAAAATGTCAGCTTAATAAGGTGTTATTACTGAAAAATAACACCCTCAGATGCGTCAATGATCACCAACAAATGTCATCAATTCAAGTACACGAAAGGTTTCCATGGCAATTACTTAGCCACCCAAAGTCAACTGAGAAAACTATAGAAATTATAGTGGCATTAGCGGTGGTGATGGAAACAATGACGACAATGGAAGTGCTGTCGTTATTGATAAGTCTCAATGTCGACGTGTCACTACGATCGTAGTTTTGTTCTAGTGACACAAAATGAATTATGAGTATTTGATGTGCAAAATTAGTTAAGACAATATTAAATCATAAATGCAAGTTCTTATGCAGTTATAGGTTTTCTATTTTTGTTAACTTCATGCAAGTGTTACTGATATTGAGGTCAAGGAAGGTGGTATTTCTATCTCCTTGTCATGATTTGAATGGTAATCTTCTCAACCAAGAACTTTGAACCTCAGAAAAGATGATTATGAATATTTTATGTGCAAACTTAGTAAAGACAATATTAAATCATAAATGCAAGTTCATATGTGCCATAGGTTTTCTGCTACTATTATCTGCATGTAGGTGTTACTGATACTAAGTTCTAGGAGGGTGGTATCACTACCTTCATGTTCTGATTTGAAGGGTAATCTTCTCAACCAAGAAATTTGAACCTCAACAAAGATCATTACGAATATTTGATGTTAAAACTCAGTAATACAATATTAAATCATAAATGAAAGTTCGTATGTGTTATAGGTTTTATGTTATTATTACCTACATGCAGTTGTTACTGATATTGAGTTCAAGGAAGGTGGTATCGCTTCCTCCTTGTCCTAATTTGAAGGTTAATTTCCTGAACCAATAACTTTGAACCTCAACAAAGATGATTGTGAGTATTGATGTGCAAACTTAGTTAACAAACTATTAAATCATAAATGCAAGTTCATATGCAGTTATAGGTTTTTTGATATTGTTACCTGCATCCAGGTGTTACTAATACTGAGGTCGAGGAGGGTGGTATCACTACCTCGTTGTGTTTATTTGAAGGGTAATCTTCTCAATGAAGAAATATGAACCTCAACAAAGATGATTATGAGTATTTGATGTGCAAACTTAGTTAAGACAATATTAAATGATAAATGCAAGTTTGTACATGGTTATAGGTTTTCTGCTATTGTTACCTACATGCAGGTGTTACTGATATTGAGGTCAAGGAGGGTGGTATAGCTACCTCCTTGTCTTGATTTGAAGGGTAATATTCTTAACCAAGAAATTTGAACCTCAACAATGATGATTATGATTATTTGATGTGCAGACTTAGTTAAGACAATATCAAATCATAAATGCAAGTTCGCATGCGTTATAGGTTTTATTCTATTGTTACTTGCATGCAGGTGTTATTAATACTGAGGTCAAGGAGGGTGGTATTACTACCTCGTTATCCTAATTTGAAGGGTAATCCTCTCAACCAAAAACTTTGAACCTCAACAAAGATGATTATGAGTATTTGATGTGAAAACTTAGTTAAGACAATATTAAATCATAAATGCAAGTTCGTATGGGGTTATAGGTTTTCTGCTATTGTTACCTACATGCATGTGTTATTGATATTCAGGTCAAGAAGGGTGGTAACACTACCTCCTTATCCTGATTTGAAGGGTAATCTTCTCAACTAAGAACTTTGAACCTCAACAAAGATGATTATAAGTATGTGATATGCAAACTTAGTTAAGACAGTCTTAAATCATAAATACAAGTTCGTATGCAGTTATAGGTTTTATATTATCATTACTTGCATGCATCTGTTACTGATATTGAGGTCATGGAGGATGGTATCACTACCTCCTTTTCCTGATTTGAAGGGTAATCTTCTCAACCAAGAACTTTGAACCTCAACAAATATGATCGTGGCTGAAAGAAACAGCCACACTATGTAATGTCGAAAAGAATAAAATTGAGAATCCCAGTCACTTGATAGAACAAGCGCAAAGTCAAAATCTAGGAGAGAACCAAGTTCCTATTTGCTTCAAAAATATTCATGACCCCATACAAACAAAACCTTAGGAGCAATATGGAAGAAATAAGGCCACAAAACACCTTTCCATCAACACCTTGCAACTACACTCACTGAGGTGTCGTACAAAATTGTAAGCTTACAGGAAAAAGTAAGATAAAATACATCAAACCTCTTTCCCTAAACAAATATATTTATTTTTTAGATTTAAGATTTTTAGGATTCTTAGCTCGTATTAATAGTTTTTCCGAAATCATCCCATCCATATTAGTTTGAACGTCAACGTTTTGAACCTTCAATTGAGGCCTCAGTTGAAGGTTTGAAACATAAATCTTCAAATTAATATGGATGGGATGGTTACGGAAAAACTATTAACACAAATATATGTATGCTTATGCTTAAGTATTACATTTTAGAGTTTTATTGTTATCTTTATTGTTCCTTGAAGTCTGCAATTTATTGAGAAATGTATTTACAATAGTTTATGTCTTTTTATGTCATGTTGTAGAGATCTCCATTAGGAGCGACTAGTTCTAAAATAGGGGATAATGATGTGCCCCCAAGTAGCTGACTATGCCTGTGCTTGCACAAAAGTGGATACCCTAAATTTGGGTTGCTTTCCCGCCATTCTCTTGTATGAGACTTGATTGACCAAAAGTTGGGCACGCTCATGTGGTGTGACCATGCCCATTACATTGTGACTCATCATGGTGCCCCAAAATCATTTACTATGTGGACTAAGCAGCGTGGGTGCTTGTTTTAGTTAGAGGGATGTCACACGATGCCATGGTTCTCTTGGGAATGCACTGACCTCGAGCTCTAGGGGCATTACAACAAGGAAACCTTTGTCACATTAAAATTTATAATATTTTTTTTAACAACATTTAGTAGATAAGTAATAAGTAATTTTAATTTTAGGAGAGTACACCATTACTTGTGGAAGTAAGGTTAGATGTTACTAAAAATTATATGAGTCCATTAAATGTAACCTTCACTAAAATTACAAGGGATATTAACCTTTCTACAAATATTATTTAGGTCAAAACTTTCTTTTGATATTGGAATAAAACTTAAAACTACTTTTAATTGTCTAAGAGCTTGTTTGTCTAGGACACAAGGAAACTCTACCCCCTTACTAGTGGGTCATTTCAAGTAACATGGTTTTACTTATTCAAGAATGATGTGTAATCTTACATTCCAAATAAAATCCAATGATGATTACTGTTAGTATTAACACTATTGATTAACAACTAAGTTATGATAAATTTTGCTATACAGATATTTTACAACAATAAAACCAAAAACTTCTTTAATTTTTTTGAAACAACAATCATAATCATCCAAAACAACATGGATAAACATTTAGGTGTTATATATAATTACATACCCATTTTCATGTAACAATACTTCATGCATTGAACCTAAGTAAAAATTATTGAATCCCTACATATAACAATAATTATATTTATTTCTTTATCTGTTAAAACTTGTTTTTCTAATACTAAATTGTAAAGAATTTAATTCTTTTCAATATAAATATTTATATTCAAATATAAATTAAAATATCACTTTTCTTTTTTATACAACAACCTTTGGAAATCTTGTTATTTTTATCATGATCTTTAAAAATATCACTTATTATTTAAATCGTGTATAACTCCTTTTGGAAAAAACCCTTAGATCCCTAACATGACACTCAATCACAATGATCCCTAAATGCTGACGTGTCTGCTTTCTCTACTATCATTTATATCCTAATCCATTTTAGGGTTAATAATCCATCTGCACATGCAATTTATTTTAAATTTCTCATTATTCAAATTTTAGGGTTAATAATCCATCTGCACATGCAATTTATTTTAAATTTCTCATTATTCAAATTTAAAGTGGTACTCCTCATTACATCTTGTTGCATTACCTTAAATAATATGAAGGAAAATGAAGTATGTTTCTATCTCTCCTCATTGTTTTTTCATTTTGCAATTTCCATAATATTTTTATATCATTTGTATTTGTTTTATTTTTATTTTAACTTATCTTCTCACTATATAATTCTTTAATTATTATTAAAAAAATTATTTACATGATTACTAAGTTGTAATTTTTTAAAGTTCTTCTATTTTTTTTTTATAATTTAATATCATTTAAATTTATAAAAGAGCTTTGGCGAAAATCACATAAAAAAATTATTGTTGACGCGTTTCGAACCAACTAGTGTGGTTCATCGTCAGGACGAGTTGAAGAAACAGATCAGGCTTTAGCAATTTAAATAGGCTGAGTAGAGACTCCAACAGCTACCTAACAGCTATATTTGACTCTAGGACCAAGGCCATAAATTTAGTCTAATTATTATTATATTATTATTTTAATTCTAGAGATGAGAGAAATTAGGTAAGCTTAATCAATTAGCGAATATTATCCCAAGAAATTTATTTGTGTAAATAAATTAATGGTTATTTAAAACTTCGAATGGTTTCTTTTGAATGAATAATAAATTAATAAATGAGTAATTTTCGTTATATATATTAATAAATTAATAATAAGAAAATAATATATATTTCTAGAGATAAGAGAAATTAGGTTAGATGAATAAATGAGCTAATATTATCAAAAGTGATTTATTTGTTTAAATAACGTAATATAGATGATTATTTTAATATTAGATTATTAATGCTTGAATGACTTATTCATAATGAATAATTTAAGATATATAAATAATTATATAATCTTTTTAAGTTATTACTTAAATAAATATGTTTTAATTATTGATGGTAGGCAGATTATAAGGGATAGTTTGACTAGTAAAGGTGGAATAAATTTACATTATTTCTAGATATACTCTATATGTATATATATATATATATAAGCTATCATTAAACCCATAGTTTTATGTTAGCTATCACAAATAAAATATAAATAAGGTTAGACCCCAGAATACATCATAATTTAAATAAATTAATAATAATAACCTAAAGAATCAAACACCTAAAACTGGAACAGGACCTTTATCAGAGATGAATTCTATATAAAAAGAGATAATTAGGAAGAGGCTAATCATAAAAAGAGACCAGAGGACTCGAAAAACTAGGGAAGAACACAACGCTGCCAGCGATATGAGATAACAAGCTCGAAAGGACAAAACCACGCCCACCCAAAGAAAGCACCCAGGATGAATAGGGGGGGGGGGAACCTAAGACGACAGCGCAGGGATCCAACCTCTACTTACCTTCCACCCATCATCTCTGTTGAGATTGATGGGTCTACGCTCAATTTCATCTCTATTTAAATTGCTAAAGCTTGATCTGTTTCTTCAACTTGTCCTGACGATGAACCACACTAGTTGGTTCGAAACGTGTAGACAATAATCTTTTTATGTGATTTTCGCCGAAGCTCTTTTTACAAATATGATGGATCACAGAAGCCTCAATTCTACAAGCATAAAAATTTGTTTAGAAAAAAAAATAAATTAATTTTTAATGTTAAATTTTTTTTTTTTTTTTTTTTTTTTTTTATCCTGAAAACAAATTTTTTTAATAAGTTTTAAATGGCTTTTATTTTTTTAGTTTTTAATAAAAATGCATAAAGATTTTTAAAATTTTCATTTTTTTAAGTTCTTTCTAGTAATTTCAGTTATTTTTGTTTTTATTTTTTATTTTAACGTTTTTTACTATTAATTTTGTTTTGTTTTTAATTTTTTTTGGGGGTTAATTCTCCATTTTTTAAAATCTAGTTTGTTTTTTTAGTTTTTTAATTTTTTTCCTATTATTATGCTTTTTTATTTTTATAATTTTTAGTTACTTAACTTTATATATATATATATATATATATATATATATATATATATATACTATAATATATATATTTACATAATTTTGTTTTTTTTTCATTTTTTTCAAATTATGTTTTTTTTACTATTATTTGTTTATAATTTGTAATTTTTTTTGTTTAGTTTTTAATTCTTATCTTTTATTAAGGTTAAATTCTTGTTTTTTTTTTTTTTTTACATTTTTATGTTTGAATTTTTGGATATTTTAATTTATGTTTTGCTATTTTTTTAACATTTTTTTTTTTTGTTTGTGTTGTTTCATTGTTGTAAGTTTAATTTTATTTTATGTTTTCATTATTTTTTTGAAATTTTAGTGTTTTTCAAGGTCATGATAAAAATATTTTACGCCATTATTTCAAAATGTTGAAATTTTACCCTTGAATTTTTTTTTTTATCCTAGCGTCAACACTTTTAGTTTTGAAGATGTTTTTTGCACAAAATTTACCATTGAAAAAAAAAATGTTATTCGAACATCAACACTTCGTTTTGAAGGTGTTTTTTTGGACAATTTTTGCACAAAAAATTGGTTTTCACCGCCATTTTTAAAATATGTTGAAAAGTTACCCTAGAAAAAAGAAAGTTGTTATTCCAGCACCAACACTTTTCATTTTGAGCACTGTTTTTGATGTTTTTACAGATTGTTTTGGCCAGAGTTCTCGTTTTGAGTTTATAGTTCCCCTTTCAAAGTTTACATTGTTGAAGGGCTGGTCATTCTTCTGCATTAAATAAATCCAACATTTACGAGAAAAATCATCAATGAAAATCACATAATACCTTTGTTGCGTTGTGGATGCCTTCGAGAATGGTCCACACACATCAGTATGAACTCACTCTAAGATGGCCTTTGCTAGACTGTCTCGATCATGAAAGGAAGACTTGCTATACTTTCCCAAGGTACAACCTTTGCATGTGTCAACTTGCTCAAGTTTACCTTTGGGAAGTCCCGTAGATATTTGTTGCATTATCTTCAAAACCCGAAGATGTAAATGGCCCAACCACCTGTGCCACAACTCGCCAATGTCTTGCCTTTGCACCAATTCTTCTTGCATACTCAATGCCACACAATCATCTACCTCTAGTTTATAGAGATTCTTCACCGGAATCTCTGTCCTCTTGGTCTGACCCATGGTTACGTGTCTTAGGAACACCTTTCCTTTACTGAAGACAACATCGTAGCCTTTGTCCTCCAACTTCGCGACCGATACCAAGTTATTCTTCATCCCAGGCACATACATCACATCTGTCAAGGTGAGAGGAGCTCCATGATCCTTCTTAAAAGCAACCGTGCCCACTCCTCAAACACTATATCTTCTGTTGTCACCCATCCCTATGCACATCTTGAGGTCTTTCTCCTCCAAGGCACTGAATAAATTTTTATCACCAGTCATGTGGAATGAGGCTCCACTATCAAGATACCAAACACAACCCATCATCGATGACACCATGCATGCAATGAGGGTAAAGTCAATTTCAAACTGAGAGGCTAATGCCTCACCTTTCGATCCTTTCTAGGATCCCTTCTTGGACTTCTTCAATGGGAAATTAGTCACATAATGTCTCATCTCATGACAAATGAAGCATCTCACTTTAGACTTGTCACATTTCTTCCCTCCATGAGAGGAATTTGATTTGGAATGGGAAGCCTTCCCCTTCACTTTCCTTGCCTTAGTTGCTAAGGCCAGATACCCTTAATCATCATCCTTGGATGAAGAACCATCTCATGTTCTCCTCTCGATCTCCTCTTGCATGAGATCTGACCATAGTCGCTCCCAGTCTGGCAGTTTCTTCCTTCCATTCACAGAGTCCTGGTAGTTATTCCAACTTTTTGGAAGGCAAACAAGAGCGAGGCTCACCATATCATCATCAGTAGTAGTTATTCCCACACTGGTAAGCTCATCTCTATAGGTGGTGAGATTGTTCAGATATGTGGAAATAGTATCGCCCTTCTCCATCTTCATTCTTCGAAGCTTATCCTTGAGCGCCAATTTCCTCTGGTCGCTACTGTTTTGGTAGAGGTCCTTCAATGTCTTCCACATTGAAAATGGAGTATCCTTACCATGGAGACTCGAGACAATATGGTCTCAAACTCCCCCAAGGATTATCCATCTCGCCTTTGCTACACACTTCTTCCACTCATCCAACTCTTGTGCATTAGTCGAAGTTGGCTTTGGGATTTCTTGATCAATGAATTCCTTCAAGCTATTGTCTTCTAATACCGCCTCCATTCTATCTTTCCATGCTATGTAATTTGAGCTACCTTCCAAGGCATACTCAAGTCTCAAGCCATAGAATGCCATTGGCCAACCTTGAAGTATGATATGAATTCGATTTGCTCCTACAACCCCAAACTTCAAACTTCAAATTCTCTTCTTAGTATACTATTCATAGCTACAATTTCATGTAGAAAAATTCTACAAATCCAGCTCTGATACCATGTAGAAAATCTGATGTAGGTTAACCCAATAATCCAATATAAATCAAAGCAGAATACTATAACCTACTTCTACTATCAATTTGTGAAAGCTTAAAGATCGAGCTGAACAATATAACCAGAAAAAGAAGAAGAATCAGTCGCATAATACACATGAAAATACTTTGGGAAAAACCTTAGCTAAAAACCCCACTATCTGTATTATCATACAAGGGGGAAATACATAGGAATTATACAAAGCCTTAGCTCTCATAGCTAGCCAACTCTTAGTATAATCCTCACAGATGCTCACAGGAAATCCTGGCTTCTCTCAAGCCTTCCTCTCTACCCTCCAAGTTCCTATTTCCTTGCGTTGTTCCTTCGGGATGATCTCCTCCAACCAAGTGGAAAAACTCGATTTACCAAGTGGATGATCTCTTGTTCTCGCACACTATGAGAACTTCAATCCTCAAGGAATGATGCCTTCACTGCATGCATGAATTTTCTTTATAAGAAAACACATGCAACTGATAGTACATTGTCCTTGACTTTAATCTCAACTGGGTCTTTATCAAAATATACATGCATGAGTTTCTGATGAGGGAATCTTCAGTTAACTAGAGTACACTAGTTGACTGCATGCATGCATCAACTGACTGTTAACTCTCTATTAGTTCCTCAAACAATTTGGAACTAATTTAACTGGACTTAACTCAGTAAATTGAGTTAACTAATTACAACTCAAGTATATCTCAATCTTATCTCCCTAATTTAAGGTTTATCTCCTTAATTTAAGGGATAACTCCTACATGACATCAGAAAGACTTCTAACTTGAATTTATCCAACTAATTAAGTCAAAATAACTTAATTAATTATGTCTAGGTAGTTGTTGAGACAATTCGATTTTAATTCACAATTTAAAGCAAGGAAAATTAAATTGGAATATTCTTGTTACCACATTTCAATGGGTTAGTGTCTTCATTCTATGGCTCCAGCTCGAACTCCATGTCTGTCATTTCAATTAGTTACTTAATCTATTGAGAAATCTCTTGATCCTACATTTTTTCACACTCTTATTCAACTTTTGACTATTCTGACGCCTCAACCTGTATGGGTGTTGTTTTCTCTGTCATCGCACCTTGCCTTTCTTCTTCCTCATGTTTATGCTTCCATTCTCTCTCTCTCCTCCTCATATCCTATTCTTCATTTAACTTAGTCTCTGTCTCTTGCAACTTTAGTTCTTCTTCCTGCATCCTTTGCCTTTCTCTCTTCCTTCGCTCTGATCTCTTTATCTATTGCTACCTCTTTGCCTCCACTGTCAAAGTTTCTTTATCAGTTCCTACCCCCATCTTGTAGATTTTCTATGGCTCTGTGTTCTTAGTAATCTTCATATTACCCTTTTCCTCCACATGATTGTTGTTTTTATTGTTATTTCCTTTCCTACTTATGTCTGTAGAGAAGCTTTCCAAGTTGTTGTTATACTAACCGGGTCATGGAAAGTACACTCTTACATAGCGGTCCTTGCAAATAATATGGGGATCATACATATCGAAGTATTTGGTGCTAAAATTGAATCGTAATATCTCCTTAGCTTCAGCATATGCATCCTTCAAGCTCTTAATATCGTACAATTTGATCTAAGAAGGAAGAGTGGGCCATGGTGCCTTCTTCTTCCTATGAAGTGTTGCTAACAACCCTGTGGAGAGGTGATATGAGACCTCTTGCATGACCATATTTTCAATGGCATACCTTGGTAGAACATGCGTAGGCTTCTCTTTGCCATACACTCTAATGAAGGTGCCACCTAGTGAAGCATACCAATCTGCAATGTTCACTATTTCCTTTGTTGCTTCTTGGGACATGCAAGGTGGATCCTGCTCAAATATTAGCTTGTACAATGGGATGATGAAATGGTTAGTTAGCTTTGCCATCACTCTGTTAGATACCTATACCAATAGGTTTCATATTTCATGATTGGAGGTCAAAGGTCCAAATATGCTCTGCTTTGATGATGCAAAGATCACATATTTCCTCAGAAAAGACTAATGCCTGTCTCAGTTTCTACATGAACTCACTTTGATGGATGGCCCAACAGTCTAATCTGGACCATGCCATGCTTTCAATTTATTTGTTGTAGAATAGAGAATGATATCTGTCCAAACTGTTTAATCTTGGCAGATCAGTAGATAGGTAGAGAAACAAAGGTTCCCAACTGTCTAATCTGGGACCTTGGAAGGAATAAGGGTTACATTAGATAGGAAATGAAAGAAAAAGCCAATGAAAAGAAAAGGCATTCAATGGGTTTGCAAGTCTAAGTGCACCCTCCAAGAAGGAACAAAAAATGCTAGGAAATCTAGTTGGGTAGGTAGCTGGGGTTGCAGAAATAGTGTATCTTCAAAGGTCAAAGCTGCTGGAATATCTTCAGGGAGAAAAGCACTGGAGCATGACTAACTCCCCTGTTCCTCATTTGTAAAATACTCCTTACTAATTCCCCTCCCCAGGTAGCACAAGGCTTAAGAGTTTCAAATGTTTAACATTCTTATGGTTTGAAAAAGCCACATTTCTTGTGCAAAATTTTTCATTTTGAACTACTCCTCATTCATGTGTTTTCTCCATATTAACCACTAACTCTATTACTTAGCTCCCTATACCCCATTTCTCCTATTATTATAAACACCACGGTGTATAAACCCCAAAATGATTATAAATATCCCCCCCTGGTGCTATAGCCATAGGTTCTGATCAAAGGAATCAAAATGACACCTGGTCACTTTGATGAACCTCCCGGGCTTCCCCTCTCATTCCACCTTATCTTGCTCATTAAACCCTCATGGTGCAAAGAAAATCCTATGGGAAACCCCTTTTTTACCCATAACCCTTCTGCAAAAAATCGAAAAACCCCTTTTTTCCTTTCTCCGCACTAAAAACCCACTGTCCTAAAGTTTAAAAAACAGATCTTGAATTAAATAGGCGCAGGCGGAAAACCCGACAAAACCCAAAAACCTATAGTTTTTACCCTCCCCGCGCCCATTTATTAAACCTATTTTTTAATTCCCGGCGGGTCCCCAACTGAATTAACCCACCGGCGCATCCCGATCACCGCCAGCCGTTGGATCTCCCGCCCCTCCATCCAACGGTGGGCGGTCGATCCGCCCACAGACATGCTCGAGCTTTGACGGCCGGGGGATTGGCGGTATTACTGCCGTACCCCCGCCACGCGTCAAGCGCGGAAGGTGTTCGCTGCCCCCCCCCTCCAAACCACTTACCTCTTAAGGGCCTGCCGGGGAAACCGCTTACCGCCTTCCTCACACCGCCCTGCCGCCACGTCACCCCTCCGCCATCGTGACATCACTCCATTTCCCGCCACCCTCGTACACCCACGTCACCTCACTCATTCGCGCCCCTGCGCCCCGGGACCCTCCACGTAGCGCTGCCACCGCATCAGCCCGCCACCCTGCCATGCCACCTGGGCGTCCACGTCACCTGCCACGTCACCCCTCCGTACATCGGACCCACCATGACGTCAGCATGACGTCATCACAAAAAAGCGCCAAATCACCCAAAATGCATAAAAAGGCCAAAAACTGTCATTTTTCCATGTTTGCTGCCGATTAACCTGGAGCTCAGCTGAAGGCGAATTTGACTTCCAACGGTCGAAATCCAAAAGTCATCCGCCTCAACTGTTGCTGCGTCCACTGCCAACTCAACCATACCCA
>APFE031517171.1:0-18648 GCA_000404065.3 Pinus taeda
ATAATTTTATGATTTCTTTCTGTGGTCAATGACTATATCAGCAGGAGATCAGAAGATCACTAACGGTGGTGTGATTTTAGTGTCATATTACTTACTCATAGTTGTTTTCCATAAAGTAGATTGAGCTGAATGGTAAAGAACTAAAGGAGTCTAAGTAGTGTGATTAATTTCTTTTTTTTTTATTTAGTTATCATATTGCTTGTTATGTTCATATTTACTTCCCCAAGGTAGATGGAGCTAAGGGGTAAAGGATTTGAAGAATCCAAGTAGTATGATTAGTTTTCTTATGCAATTTATTTTCTTTAACAGTTAAATATCATATTGCTTTTTATGCTCATGATTACTTCCCCAAGGTAGATTGAGCCAAGGGGCATAGGATCTAAAAAGCTCAAGTAGTGTGAGTTAGTTGTTTTACTTTAGTTTGAGTTGTTTTCCAATTTTTTACTTTCTTTTCATTTTCAGCAACAAGGATATTGGGCCATTGCCATTAGTTCACTTTTTGATTGGTTTCATTTCAGTTATTGTAAAGCTTTCTTTTGAGCATTTTTCAAGCATAGAAATCATAACCATTCACACTACACACACTTCACACTTCACTTTCATCACCACACAGTAAGAAAAGAATAAAATCCAAAGACAAACTAAAAAGCTTAAAACGACAAAAACTTAAGAAAATGGTTATCTAAGTACATATAGTACACCTCACTTCGTCAGTCTACGAACCCCGGGTTGACAATATAAATATCAATTTAGATCACACTAAATTGACCAAACAATCAGCGACCATTCACAGAAAACAATTTCATGCATGCGGCAGCAGTGAGATGTTGTCAAGAACTGAAATGGTGCTATGATAAGATAATATACATGTAATTGACAGCAAGCATTCACTGAAATCAAGCAAACGGTAATCATACAAGTGAAAACACAAAAAGCGACGAAAATGCAACACAAGGCATGGGAAGCGGGCTTACCCCAAAACAGCTAAGTTGAATGTGCCAACTTGACCTAAATGTGATGTGGGATGTCAAAGTTGCAAGGTTGATGTGAGGAATGAGCACTGAAGCATCTGGTTGACGAGTTTTGATAATATTGAGGTTGTGACATGCATGCCACAACTCTAGGGAAAGCGACACTTGGTGGGAGGTTTATGAAATGATCCTTGCATGTAACCTCCAATTTCTAAGCATAGATCCCTGAAACAAGGCATGTTACCTTGGGAGAAGTAGCCCATGCATGCAAGTTTGTTTTCCTCGGTCCCAAAGGGAACGGTCAACTCATCTACGCATGTAATAGACTGCTCGACTGCTTGAAGGAAATGCGCATTTCTGGTTGGGAGATGGGCTAACTACCTAGGATATTTGTGCAAATTATGGGTAGAGCAACTGACAGTTGCCCAGATTTTCACAAATTTTGGGCTAAACAGCCCTACTGGGAAAATTACGAAATTCCTGTTGGGAGTGTTGATTGGCAGAATTGCGCAATATTGGAGCCCAACAGGCTTCCAGACAGGATTGCGTAATTTCTGGAGGGAAGGTTGGTTGCCCTCCAGAAATGAGCAATTTTCCTGGGGAAGTTGCTCAACCTATAGCTGGACCAAGTCCAGGTGAACAGCCTGTGAGGGGAATGGATCAAGCTGTGATCGACAGGTTGCCTTTGTGCAAGCAAAACACTGAAGCTTGTGAACTTGATGAACCAAGGAAAGCTATTGTGAAGGTTGGAAGGGAGGCTCCAAACGAAGCTAAGGAAAATATTTGGAGGGTGGTTATAACCGCTACAACACTGCCTCAAAAGACAAAGTGCAACATCTGGGAGATGCATTCAGAGAATCAAAGGTGAAAATGGATAAGGTTTATTCTGATCTACAAATGCAAATCACTTAGCTACAATTGACGCTACAACCAACCACGCCACCTGAGATTTGAAAATAGCACGAGGTTTCCATCAGAATGGGCATGGAAAAGATATGCGCTGCAGTCAAGGATTGTAGCCAACTGTTTGAGGAAACGCTAAAACTATGAGCCTCAGTGCAAAAGGACCCACATTTGGGAAATATTGAAGTAGAAATGTAGGATAAGAAATTGTAGTATGATATGATCAAGGCAACGACACGCACCTTAGCACCCATGCAATGGTTCACCCGATTGAAAGAAGGGACATCCTTGCAAGCACAAATCGAGGAGATGCAAAAGATGATGCATATTATCACTGCGTAGATGTAGCCTTGGGAAGAAGAGGTAGGGAAACTCTCACAGACTGTGGAGAGTGAGCTCAAAATTATGCAGCAAACATAGTGGGTAATCAGCTTAGTACCAAAAGGACCAACTACAAAGAACTTGGTTGAAGAAGTTCGTTAGGCAGCCGCACAATGCACAGAGGTGCTTCACCCAGTGAAGTCTTCATTCAGCAGCCTAGAATTAAAGATGAAGAGCACATTAGCGAAGTGACTCGAGGACGAGTCACATCTTTGTGTTGGGGGCATGTTGGGATGGGGTCCCCTAAGTCCAATTTTGACTAAGTTTTGTAAAAGCCTCTGCAATTTAAGGAGCGGAGCACGCAATGCGCAGATCATTAGTAGTCAAGGGGATTTAGGAAGGTCAAAGCCCCTTAGTTTTGTATTGTTTGAGCTTCGTCCATGGTTTGTGGACCATGGTATTGTAATAGGAAAAAGTATATAAATGGATGCCATAGCTTGTCTAAGGTAGTATGTTATGTTATGATAATTTTTTTTTAGTCTTTTATATTCTGTATTTAGGCGAAGAGGAAGGCTCCTATTGTTGTTTGCACGGAGACCTTGGTAAGTCTGCAGCTGTGTGTGCAGGCCCTTACAGCTAAGTGTGCAGAGTCAGAAGTCTGTATTATAGAAGAATTGAAGTAATAAATGAAGATTTGGAAGAGTATTTGTGTTCTTTTTTAGAGTTTTTGTACTTGTGCTTGACTATTGTTCGTTGTAGTATATTTTATATATAATTGCATCACGAAGACCTGGATACTATTATTTTTGTTGATAATACATGCTTAAGTAGTTACACATAGCTTATAAATATGTTAAGTAAGGAAGCTGCTCTATGACTTTGTTTATGAATTTAATGGTTCGCGAAGGTCAGATTGAGCCCTAGATCAGAATAAACCCTACAGTCACACTTCATACCCCTCTGGATGCAAAAACCTGGTTCTAGCATCCTCCCATATTGCATTGGGTGAGACTTCGACCTACCGTGCGCGGGTTGTTGTCGAAAGGGTCGGTAATATAGGGATTTGTTGGTTAGTGCTGACTAACTCTAAACCTGGGTCTAAGCCCTTGAAGCCAATAGTCTTTGATCAAATCAATGTCCCTTGTTAATGTTATTAATTGTCTCCTATTGTCATTGTGTTTATTGTTATATCTTTAGTTACTGTAAATTATTGGAAGAATTAATTGTTACTGAAAATATTGCTTAATGAAGAATTGAATTGGGCTAAAGTAATTAATATAGCATAAAGCAGCGGAAAATTAACAATATAGATCACCAATAAATGTTAAGAATACATTGATACCAAATCCCACTACCACATCAAAGTTGTTGTAAAAGTTCACTGTTAAATTCATCACTACCTTGATGAAGTCAAAGTCATCTCTAAGTCAATGCCATATTCAGGATCACTCTAACATATTCAGGTTTTTTCCTCATTACAGTCATCAAGAATGATCTTGGTGACTGCAATTTCAATAGGAGCACTAAAGTTCACATTTTTAACTTACACACGGTTCATTGTATATTCAAAATTTTCATCACTATCATATATATGAAGAAATTACAATTCTCATATGCCATGTAGTCATTCATCAAATAATATACATCACTTTCATTGTTATCATCACAGCCATATGAATTGAGCCAAAGTGAAGTAATTCAAACTATTATGATCTAGAATACAAGCATGCCTTAATTCAATGCCATGTGTGAGTATTCCACTGATGCAATGACATTGTTGAACAACGTGACAATATTTTTGTTGGAGATAAATTATATTGTGCATAGAGAATGGTGCCAATGTGCCAATGTAATGTGCGGGAGACTTAGAAACCAAGGCGAGCTATTGTAATGTGAGTGTGATCTCTGAAACCAAATATCAAGCCTCTGAGAATAATGTAGACCGATGTAAATAAATTGAGTCGTTTGTGATGTAACAAACCCTTCCATAGAGATGTGGGCCAAGAGTTGTGAACCATAGTATATTGCGAGCAAATGAATTATGAATGTGGGCTAGTGAAATATGTCAACAAATGAAGTAAGCCACATAATTAATTCGAGCCATAGAATATCGTTAGGAAACCCCATTACAATGAGATTAACATGAGCCATAAAATATTGTTAATGAACCACTATTACAATGCGAGCCTCAAAGAATATCCATTGTTATAAGAGAAAGCCATGTCAAGATGAAAGTCACTATTTTGAGTGAGTCAAAGCAGAAAACATGAACCATAGAAAGAAGAATGAGAATCACAAAATCTGCTTCAAAGAGCCCCGAAATGTTTTCCACGGAAAGTGTGAGATTCTTGTCTTGAATGGAGGAGGATAGACACCAATTTATAGTTGATCATGTATATGGCAAGCCAACTTGAGTACATCTTGAAATGTTGGAGGGAAACTTAAAAAAATAAATAAAAATAAAAATCAAATTCAAATAATGGTTAAATATAATTAATAAATTCCTTCATAATTATTTGCCCAACCAAATTTTTGCTACTAATAATAATATTTATTTTGTCCAATTATAAAGTTTCTTTAAGGGTGATATGGGATTTTATTATGTCTTAGGGTTTCCCTTTGGGGAAATTCATCCTGAAGCTGCCCAAACGTTAACAGTTACTACACCAATTAAACCTCCTAAAAGCTCATCCAAGGCTTATGAAGAAATTGAAGACATAAAATTTACATTCTCCCAATTACAAAATAAAGTTAATGAAATGGATGGTTGTATGTTGAAAAAGGTGGATTTATCAGGTTCTGAAGAAAAATTTAAAAGAAAAATGATATATGAAATGGAAAAGAAGATAAATTAAAATTCAGAAGAAATGATGGATAAAAAAGAAAATAAGATGAATGAAAACAAGGAAGAAAAAAATCCATAAAATAATTATTAACCATTATGTTAAAGGATCTCCTAAAAAAGGATATGGAGATCCATGGAAATTATGAACATAAAGAGAAGCATGGTGTTGAGACTCAATCACATATGGGGAGTATTTTATCATAATTGGAGAGAAAAATATTGAATCATAGAACCATAATTATGCATTTTCAATCCAATATCCACATCATTAGGGCTTCAAGTTAACACCAAAGTGCTACTACATTCTGAAGATTGATATGAGGAATATTGATGGTAACAATCCTATAACATGGGTATTTTAGATGAAGCAATACTTTGATCTACATCAATTGGCATCCTTGTGAAAGGTAAATATTGCATCCATGTTTTCAAAACATTACCAACATGTGTGATATCAATGGATTTGTGAAAGGAAAAAGGACTATGTTATATCTTGGTCCATTTCTACAAAGGAATTGATAACACATTATGGGGATATTAAGAGTAAAACATTCTTTAGTTAGTTGCTAAATCTTTGAGAAAAAAAGCTCCAATTACAAAGCACATTCAAGAATTTCAAAATTTGAGTCTTAGGGTGGAACATTTCAAAGAATAATTTGTTAGACTTCTTTTTGATAAATTTAAAAGAAATCGTCCAACATGAGGTGTGTTTCTTTGAGCCTAAATCCATAGAGCATGCTTCAATCTAGTGGGGAAAGTTAAAAGAAAAAATATGGCTAGTAGAAAATGGGTCATGAACAACTATAGAGAACATCATGCTTCCTCTTCTAACCTCACTCAGCTAACAATTTTAACACTTCAACAAATTGATGAAAGAAGAGTGAAAATATTGTGTTTCAATTGTGACAACAAGTACAATGTTGATATTCTAAGTGAAATATAGACCAACACAATATTTCTGAAATACTGATATTTACTTTTGATTCTGATATTATTTTAAATTATTTCAACATATCATTCAACAATTATTCTTCGGAAATTCAACCATAAAAGAACAATAGAACAATAGAGATCACAATGCTCAAAGAGAAGACAAGATTTACCCTAGGAAAACCCACCAAGGGGAAAAACCCGACAACCTTTTCAATAGGGAAAATTTTATTTTCAACAGGAGACACACCTAGACCTATGGTCAAACCTTGTCAACCCCTCCAAGTCAAGCCTCCCAATCTAATCTAGAATTTCACTCTGCTTGATCTGGTGCAAAATTTATGCCCTCTTGCAACTGCCAATTACCCCAAAGTTTTGGTCCCTGTAACCGCCCAGAATTTTGTCCCCCTACAAAAAAAACTACCCAGAAAAATTGTGAACCGAAAGAAGAAGAGACTATCCACATTTGTGAGCTTGAGAGAGAGAGAGAACTAATTCAACTTATTTTTCATCCTCCTTGTCCTTCTTGATCTTCACTAGCATGCCCATAAACTTTATTCATAAGAGAGTGTGAATTGGTGACAAGAGAATGAGGTAGAGCTTCCTTTATATAGTGATATGTTGGATCAAACAGGTGTGACCTTTTCCCTGGGCCGACTTGACTTGGAGGGAGGTCGACTTGATAACTTTGGAGCCAAAAATTTCAAATTCAAAAGTCATTTCTTTTTCTTTGAAAATTTGCAATGGGACTTTGACCAAAAATATATTTTTCTTTTGACTCTAGGAGTTAAAATATGTTCTACAATAATCAATACAAATACATAAAGTGGCCAAACATACATTATGAATACTGACCATAGTTACAAATTCAACGCTCCCTCTTAACTAGGGAGGTATTCATAATGACTGTCATAAATGTTCTCAAGTTAACAAATTTCTCTAAGAAAAGGTTATGTTAAATCATCATCGGCATCATTATCTACTATCAACATCTGCTAGTGGTGATATTTGAGGTAGTACCAAACCCATGGGATATCATCAACATATCAGTACCCACTCCTCCAGAGTGATCGGTCCTCAAATCCCAAGGCCTCTTACTAGGCCAAAATGTTGAGATCTCAACTAGAAAGCACTCACTCACCCTTCCTGGTGAGCACTCTAGGCCAAGACCTAACTCAACCCTTCCTTGGTTGGTGATCGATTCTATATGTTGAAAGGACCTCACTAAACCCTTACTGGTGTGTGATCGAGTCTAGATGTTGAAGGACCTCACTACACCCTTCCCTGGTGTGTGATTGGATCGATTACCTCACTACACCCTTCTTGGTGTGTGATCTTGTCCAAATACTGACAAACCTCACTACGCCCTTTCCTGGTTGATGATCAGGTCCATATCTTACTCAACCCCTCATGGTGAGTAATCAAGTCTCCTCCATAAGGAACTCATTCAACCCTACTTGGTGAGCACTCTATGCCTCTCGAACCATTATACCCATTGGGATAATGTCCATACATGTTGGTCTCAAATAAGCACTCCCTCTCAACGAGAGGGGTAATCTCCATAAGCCCCAACTTGTCTCTTAAGTACACAAACTTCTCTCTGGTCAACGACTTCATCATAACATTCATTTTCTACTCAGAAATGGAGATGTACTCGAGCATTATTTCTCTCCTTTGAACCATGTCATGGATGTAGTGGTAGTTGATCTCAATACGATTTGACCTATCATGGAACACAGGATTCTATGAAAGCTTTTCACATCTTTGATTATCATAGTATTTCAATGTTGATTACAATTCTTGGTCAAACATTCATGCAAACAACTTTTGAAGTCACACTACTTTTGTACACACTCCATTTGCTGCAATATATTCTACTTCTACAGTGATGTGTGTGATAGATCTTTGCTTCCTGTTAATCCAAGATATCATAGAGCAGCCCAAGCTTAAGCATACCCCTGAAGGGCTCTTTCTATAATTAACACTTCCTACCTAGTGAACATCTATATATCCCTAAAGTTGTACATCCTTATTTGCAACATATCTCAAAGCATAGTTGTAAATACCATGTAGATATCTCATAATGTGATTTGTTGTAATCCAATTCTCATGTCTTGGTTCCACCCAGAATTGGATCAACGTGTTAAAAATAAAGCAGATGTACAACCTAGTGTTAACCAGATACATCAATGAGCCAATCAACCGTCGATACATAGATGGATCTACCAAACTAGATTCAAAGCATCTTAACTTCTTCAAGTTATTCACCATGGGAGAAGCCATGGATTCGTAGTCCATCGTGCCAAATTGCTGAAGGATCTTAATAACATACTTTCCTTGACCAACGAAGGCTTCGTCGGGTTTCTTCCATACTTCCAGTCCCAAGTAATAATGATTCAAACCAAGATCCTTCATATCAAACTCAGAAGCGAACTACTTTTTGCACTAAATAATAAGAGGCTCAACACTTGTCAGAAATCAATCATCAACATATAACAATAGGATCACAAGTGCATTCTTCACAGCCTCAAAATAAAGGTTTGGTTTGACATCACTCTTGGTAAATCCAAATATCACCATATAGTTTTCAATATGATCATACCAATCTCTTGGAGCTTGCTTGAGTCCATACAAGGCCTTCTTTAACTTACAAACATGAGGTTCCTTTCCATACACCTCAAAACCTTGAGGCCGCTCAATGTACACCTCTTCCTCAATCATGCCATTGAGGAAGGTTATCTTGACATCCATCTAACGTAGGCTCCATCCCAACAAAGCAGTAAGAGAAATAATGGATATAATGGAGGTGTACCTGGCAATTGAAGCAAAGGTCTCATCATAATATTCTCCCTCTTTCTAGGAGAATCATGTAGTTGTGAATCACACCTTGTATTTGTCAATACTTCCATCTGCAACATGCTCGATCTTGTATATCCACTTGGAAGTCACCACTCACTTCCCTTCTATCCTTGGCACAATCCCCTATACATCATTCTTCATAATGGATTGGTATTCTTCATTCATGGCCACCTTCCATAGTTCCTGGCTAGCTGCTTCTTCATAAGTGGAAGACATTGCATCAATAAGATTAGTCATGAGGGTTGCATAGCTATAAATATTATGTTTATTAATTTCTTTGGATGTGCCATCAAGAGCTACATGTCCTTTTGCTTCTTCTAGTGTAGATCTAATCCATGTTGTTCTCTTTCTAATTTCTAGAAAAATGATCAGTTCCACTGGTTCACAAGGCCCTTTTGGCTCTTCAAGACATTATGTAGAGCTCAAATGCTCTTCGTTCTAAACCTCCTTCTTTTCTTCATCATAGGAATCCATGGAGACTTTCTTAGACTTCCAATATGAAAATTTCTCATCGAAAGTGACATCCTAGCTAACCCCAATCTGTCATTGCTCTAAAATGTAGACTCTATAAGCCTTTGATGATTCTCTATAACAAAAATATTCCTTTATTTCCTGAATGTTCAAGCTTGTTCCTTTTATCCTTAAGAACATGAATGTAGACAGGGAAACCAAATACTCTCATATGTCCAACCTCTAGTTTTTGTCTAGAGAACACTTCTTCAGGAGTCATATCTTCCAAAATTCAAAGAGGACTTCTATTTTGAATGTATACTATTATCAATGATGCTTCTCCCATAAGAACTATGGAAAATCATGATCATGAATCATGGTTGTTGTACCTTGGAAGACAACCTCTGGATGAGGAGAGGTCAGTGCCTAAGACATTTATTAAGAACTGAGAGGAAATCAATTTGTTGTCCCATTTTTCAAAACCCTAGAAATATTTAAAGTGGCCTTCTGATGTTAAATATGATCTTAATGGTAGTGTAGTGAGAAAATATAATGAAAATATTTTAACAGCGGGCTACTTGGTGTAGAATCTTTTATCTTTAGCTTCAGAAGATATATGGACTTAACATCGAACAGAATATAGAAAAGAGGAGCACATAATTAAGGTTTTTTTAACTTTAACTCACAAAAATCAAATATTGAAAAACTGCAAAGCTAAAGGCCAGGAGCTTCATTACTCTCTTCTATAGAAGAAAAAATTAAGATGAAAAGATAACAAGAAACACATATCGTACTCAACAAGTGTCTGGAATCACTTTGAAATCTTTATTCAAATCACCAAGAAGATTTAAAATCGAAGTAAATTTTGCTTCTAAGGTCCAAAACTCAGAACCCTCACTTCTTCCAAATTGTTTTTATACAAAATTTCAAAAGGGATAGTTATAAAACTATCAATTGGGAAAAACTGCTAACCTCCTAAACTACTTTGAAATTATTTGTTCTTTTGAACATTACATTATTAAATGAAAATAAAACATAAATATATCATTTTCAGAAATGTTTATAAAAATACTACTACAATGACAGGTAGTGTTTATTCATTGAGTAAGTTGGGACTCTGGTGCAGTTCAGGGTCCAACTTATTTACTTGTTATTGTTGGTGACATCCATTCTCTGCATTTTTTTCAAATGTTCATGTATGAACTCAGACTCTTGACAAACCTAGTGTGTGTCATTCTGAAATTTTTTATCTTGTTGTATGTTGGCTTGTCAACAAAGAGGGTTCTCATTAACCACAGTAGCTGAAAATCTCTATGCAAGAAGTTTACAACTGCTTCCCCCTTCAGAACTGTTGTTTTCTCCTTTCTTCTCCACCAAAAACTATAATAGAATATGTGAATTCTAATTTGAGCACTCCTCCCAACTTGGCTCCCCAGGATCTAGAAAGAAACATTCCAAATCGAGTTGGAATATCTACGACAACCACATCCATTACAATACTCCTGCCTAGAATTTGAGCCAATGAAACCACCAGATCCTTAATCAGTCCCACACATTTGACCTTTTTTTAATATAAAGAATAAAGTTCTTTATAAGTTTTTGTAATTTACAAATTTATCTACTTCATAACTGAAAGTGGCATTAAATTATGAGAAGCCCCTGAGTCCAACATACAATTATGAAGAATGAAATTATGCATAAGAAGATAAATATAAAAAGGAGGTGTAGAAGAATCTTTTTTTTCTACATGAGGGTCAAGCATGACCACTGGCCTTTCCTCTTGCAAATTGACTACATCAGTTGAGTGATTATCCTGTGATAGATTTATAAAATCGGAGACTTGCTTTGTAATTAGGAGTTTTCACTAACTCAACCAAAGGGATTGGAACATTAATATTTTCTAATTCTTTTGATAAAGAATGAAACTCCTTCACTGTTTTCAATTGTTCCTCTTCGTTTAAATTCTATTTTGACACATTTTGGGAACTAACAACAAGTTGTTGAATAGATTTGTGCAACACTCTTGTGTCATGCTTACTGTTGGAGCTTTCTCCTTGCTGAACTAAGACTGTTGGGACTATATTCACTGGTTTTTTTCCTTTATCAACTTGTTTTGGAGATTGTTATTGAAATTTCTATCTGGTTTTCCCCTCTGCACTATCTTGAATTCTTGATCTCTTCCTTGACCTAAGATAATATTTTCTATGCAATTTTGCTTGCATAAAGTCTGTAAACTTCTTATAGTACTTTTCAATTTCTTCATCATCCAGAGAGACCTGAGATTCCAAATTTGAATCCTCATTTATGACTACTTCTCCCTCCTCCTCATACAAAGTAGGAATTTGATTTTCCAGTTCTTCCTCCACTACTTCCTCCAATTCATCTTCAATATATAGAGGTGGTTGTATTTGATCTTGGTCTTTTTTATCTCTTTGCATAATTTGTTGTGGTTGTCTCCTGAACTAGGGATTAAAATTTATGTTTTGTCCTTGTTGAATCTACCTCGAAGGGTTTTTATTTTCTGATTCCAGATTAACAAGCTTATTAGACAGATCCCTAATGAATTTATTCATTTCATCAAGTTTCAATTCATGAGAATCTTTAGGCTGGCTAGCAGCCTTCACCTCTTCTTTTCCTTTGTTCTTATCTTCCATTTGATCTTTTGATTTAATCTTCCCTAAAACAGACAAATTTACTTCAATTTCTAGTGTATCAGTTTGGATCTAGTCTAAAATAGGTGATCTCCTCTCCCTTAAAGTGAAACCAAAGTTAGATTCAAATGCTCTTGCAAACACCACTTTTTCTCTTACAGGTGGTGCTTTTATTTCTGTTGGCAAAATATTATACAATTTGTTGAATCTTTTCATGAATTCAGTTACATCTTCCTATGGTTTTCTTTTAATTGCATTAAATTCATTTAGAAAATAACTGCAATCTTTATTTTTACCTCATCTTTGTGTAAAGACATTCTCTAATTCTTCCCAAGTATTTATAGAATTAGCAGGAAGTGTTTTGAACTTCTTTCTTTCTTTTCCATCCAGTGATTGTACAAATAATATCATTACTACATCCATATATTCAACATTTAAATTCTCAGCAAAAGAACAAAAAGAGGCAACATGCTTTTATGTTGTTACTCAGATCTTCCCCTATCAAATTGGGTAACAACTTGAGATAATATTGAGGCATAGCATTCATTGGCTGAGGAAGATGTAATGGTGCATATATGTTTAAAAGAAAAGCTAAAATTGCCATATTTTGATTTGGGAGGGGAAAAGAAGAATTTCCTACGTGAAATACAAATGGTTGAGGTGGGATAACAGAAATAGGAATTGGTTGACTCAAAATAGAGACAGTATGTTGTAAAACTAATAAATCAACTATTTTGATTACTTCAATCTTTGGAAAATAAAACGACACAGACTCAAAAGATTATGCTTCTAATGTGGGTTTTGGAAAAAAATTATGAGGAGAAAATAATCTTTCTGGAGAAAATTCAAGGTTCTTTACAACTTCTTCTAAATGATAGGTACTTGGAAATTGAGAAATCGAACTAGTACTAGGAGATGATAAGGTGGGGTTTGGAGTTACTGGGGATTTTTATTTCCAAACTCTTCGAGAAACTAATTTCTCCAGATTAGAAAGGACAGGAGATTTTTTCTGTGAGGTATCAGACCTCATATGAGGCCTTTTAGGAGCCAAGACTTCTTTAATGAGACACTCAGCCTAGACACTTTCTTTGCTTACTAGACAAAGAAATGACTATAAGGAAAAACTCAGGGAAAAATAACTTTGTGTCTCCATTCCCCGACAACGGTGCCAAAAAATGATGTATCTTAGAAGACAACCTTTGGTAGAGGAGAGGTCAGTGCCCAAGACATTTATTAAGAACTGTGAGGAAATCAATTTGTTGTCCCATTTTTTAAAACCCCATAAATATTAATTATATAAACATGTTTCCTAGCCTTCTATGGGAAAAACAATCTTTCAAAGTGGCCTTTTGATGTTGAATATTATCTTAATTGTATTGTAGTGAGAAAAGATAATGAAAATCTTTTAAAAATGGACTACTTAGTGCAAAATTGTTTGTCTTTAGATTCAAAAGAAATATGGAATTAACATGGCACCAAACATAGAAAAGGGAAGTGCATAATTAAGGTTATTTTAACTTTAACTCACATAAAGTAAATTTTGAAAATTTGTAAAGCTAAGAGCCAACAACTTCATTACTCTCTTCTATATAAGAAAAACATTAAGATGAAAATATAACATGAAACACATATCACACTCAACAAGTGTCTCGAATCAATTTGAAATCTTTATTCAAATCACCAAGAAGATTGAAAATACAAGTAACTTCTTCTTCTGAGGTCCAAAACTCAGAACCCTTACTTCTTCTTCCAAATTGTTTTTATACACAATTTCAAAAGGGACAATTATGAAACTGTCAACTGCCAAAATCTGCTAACCTCCTAAACTACTTTGAATTAATTACTTGTTCTTTCGAACATTACATTCTTAATGAAAAGAAAACATAAATACATCATTTTCAGAAATGTTTATAAAAATACTATTGCAATGACAGGTGGCATTGACTCATTAAATAAGTTGGGACTATGGTGCAATTGAGGGTCCAACTTCTACACTTGTTGTTGTTGGTGACATACATTCTTTGCATTTTTTCCAAATGTTCATGTCTGAACTCATACTCTTGAAAAACCTAGTATATATAATTCTGAAATTTGTGATCTTGTTGTATGTTGGATTGTCAACAAAGAGGGTTCTCATTAACTACGGTAGCTGAAAATCTATATGCAAGTAGTTTACAATTGTTTCCCCCTTAAGCATTATTGTTTTCTCATGTGTAGAGATGATTTTTCTCTTGACCTCCACAGGTAAGGTCTTCCAGGGTAATAAATTCCCCTATTGGTTCCAACATGAAGGCAATCCTGCTCTGGTCCTCTTATCAAGATCAAGGTTGAATTTCATTACAACTTCCTTAACCTCTGACAACTTTGTCTCTGGTGTCTTCTTGCATAAGTTTCTCAAAGTCATTTTATTATTTCCATGACATACTTTTTTTTATCTTCAACTCCTAATTCCCTTAACTCCCATGAGGATATTGAGTTAAGGAAATCAATCATTTTCCTAGCAAATTGGGCCCACTGTTGTAGCTTTTGCTTTCTATCAGCAATTAAACTCTCCAAGTCTCTAAAAAATGGATTTTTCCTCTACAACTATAGACAATGATTTCCAAATATTCTTCACAGTGTGGATAATAGCATTCCATATTATCTCTCTTGCTTGAATAAGGGACATATTTCCCTTCACTTTCTCCTTCATCTCTTTAATTTCTTGGGAAGAAATCTGAAAATCATTTCTATACTTTAAATTATTTTCCTGGGACATAGCCAATTCCCTTTCAGTGACCTTTATAATTTTCAGAGCATCATCATAATTTCTCTGAACCTTCTTCATTTCATTTTCAGATATTTTCAGCTCATTCATTACTCTGGTTAATTTATCAGTTGGGTCTTCATAATCCAGTTATACTAAGATAGTACAAACATGGGAGTCAATTTTATGTTGTAAAACATAATTCATCTCTTTCAACTTAGCAATTTCATCATTTGTTTGCAAGATCTCAATAGTCAGAACTTCTTTTTATTTCTCTACCTCAGCTACTTCTGAGGTCATGAATGTTCCACATAAGGCATTTTCAATTTCTTTCTAAGCACTTGAATCTTTGTCTCATCTCCCTGCAAAAAATTCTGGACAACACTCTTGTCTTCAGGGTTCACACCATTCTTTACAATCAACTTTTTCAACTCTTCATTATGAGTGGTCAAAGCTCTGGAATTTTCTTTTTCTAGTTTTAATTGATTGAACACTTTCTCTAACAAGGCTTCAGCTTTGTCAGAAACCAGGGAAGTTTTATTTAAATAACTATATATCAGTTCTCCAGTCTTCCTATGAAAATGTATTTTATCAGGCAGTGGGATCTCTCTAGCATCTACTGTTAGGTTGATAGTCTTTAAACCTGATGAATAAGAGATAGTAAAAGCGGAGGGGTGAGACAAAGATAGCTTTTTTTTATTTCTCTCAAGGTACATGGCAAAAATAAATATAGTCTGATAGTCAAAGATGGACTGAGCTTCTAATTGGGACTCCATGACTTCCCCCTACTGCAATTGAAAACCCACTTATGCTGAAACAATGCCCCCCTTAGACAACTTAATCCTCTTTGAGCCTTTATTTTCCTCCTCTTCCAAATCAATAACATCTTCACAGCCTCATTTCAAATTCTTTTCACTTGGATGAGGAGTCTCAACCTCCATCCCTCCTGATACATTGGTTTGTCCTCCATTTTCTAGTTTCTCGACATATGGTTGAGGCACATGCACATAAGGAGCATATGCATTCTCCACTCTTCTATTTGAAATAATATGGTGAGGGTCATATGACCATTTATCACCTAGTTGTAGCTTCATACTTTCAAGGATTCCCTGCACTTCTCCTATGGATTTCCTATTATTTACAATAAAATGCCCAACTATTCTTGGCAATTTAAATAAATTCCCTTTCTTTGCTGGAACAGAATGTACTTGATCGACATTTAAACTCTGCTTGATAAGTTCTAAAGAAAAAAATCTCATGGGCACAAATGTGGGGAGTATATAGGGGGGAACTTATGCTCCATATAATCTAATTTTTGCATAATCTTCAAATAAGAACCAATCACCTACTTTAACATCTTTACTCAACTAAAGAAGAGATTGAGCCTTTGGTAGAATACAAGGTTAAAGAGAATTATGTATGATTGAATAGGAAACTGATAGAAAAGAAGTGGTGAAATACATAAATCCCTCATAATTGGTATTACTTCTTATAGCATTTGTATGAAACACCACTAATTGTTTTTTCTTATGAGAATCCATAATATTTAATCCCATGTGCATAAATATTTCAACATGAGTGTATAAAAAGAGATAAGTAACCAAAGAGGGAAATCTGAAACATCCGGTGAGGGAAAGATCTATTAATTGAGAGTTGACCATATTTTCCCAAAAAGTAGGTATGTCGAAAATTGTCTCAGGATTCATCATCAAACTAAACATTCCCATGATAGCTTTGTCAATGACAATTGTGTCTTCTCTTCCCAAAATCTTAGCAATAATTTGAAGAACAGGTATGACCTCCTCAGCAAAAGTGTCCAAAGGGAAATGAGTGGGTTCCAAAGGAAAATGCTTCCCAGTGGGCATTAAAAAAAAGGTTAATTGAGCATAATTTGTTCCATATAGGTTTTGGAAGGTAGACCACAAGGTTTCTATTGATAAATAGGTGTAGGAGTTTGAAGAAGGAAAACACAAGGCCTATTGTATTAAAGTGGAAGACACTTGGAAGATATTCTCCCCCAATTTTTGTATGACAAATCATTTATGTGGATATAGGGTGGAGACTAGCCAATAAACAAATTATGGGAAGACATATGTCTAAGGGATCATTGCAGCTAAAATACTAGACCTTACAGCTACAACATAGACAGGAGACTCTGCTTGATTGAGTAGGACACGCTAGTGGAATTCTATGAAATCTAGAGAGAAAATTGGGTCAAATATGTCCCTTTCAGTGCCCATTAAGGGAATATGAGAAGAGGACCCCATTAGAATGGTTTTCTTGGACATTTTGACAAGCAGGATGAAGGAGACAACGTGTAAGTATTTGGTTACCGTTGACTGATGTTGACTGGAGCTCTGAGTAGTACAATCCCAATCTACGGAAGCAGAGTAGAAGAACAATGGTAAAATGAAATGGCCAAGGGTAATAGGATTTTATGGGAAAAACGGGAAAACAGGGGGAAAGTGGAAATAAATGCATATGTGGGGTGTACGAATTAGTGACGTGGCGACAATATGGGATGAGTTTACAGGGTGATGTGGTTGATGAAGTGGCGGAGAAATGATGGTGGAAGGGTGGTGATGGGGCGATGACAAAACAAATGCAGTTTCACGCTCGCTTTTCAATGTATTACGAGGGCATACTCTCGTGTAAAGGAAATCTGATAGAGTCCCCCTGTAAAGCTTCTCCGTCATTGATCTATGGTTAGCATAGATCTTTGACAATTCCTACAGAGTCACATGGGCTAATCGTCGGGTGTGTAGTGTCGTAGGGTTTGCACCACCCACTGAGCCCCTCCTTTTCTCTCCATCACGCTCGATAATCCAATCAAAATTTAAAAATTTCTGACTTTGGTGAACAAGGACCCACCAAAATCCATTTAATCTTCAATTTTGCATTACAACATAAGTAACGCTGCTTAATCCACCATTAAGAATTAATCAAAATACTAAATCAAAACTTTGACTTTTATTTTATTATATATTATTTTTAAATACATGAAGAAAAGTAAAACAAGCTACAACAATGGCCTTGACAAATTCTTCAATGGACCTGTACTTTTATTCTACTACACCATTCTGTTTTGGATTATAGGGGAAAATTAGCTCCCTTTTAATCCCAGCTTTTTTACAGAAACCAATAATTTATTTTGAAGTATACTCGCCTCCATTGTCAGATCTCAAAATCTTGATCTTCCTACCTATCAAGTTTTCCACTTTAGCCTTGAATTCCTTAAACTTCGTGAAGACTTCATCCTTGGTATTCATGAGATAGATCCATGTTTTATGGGAGAATTCATTAATAAATGTCACATATTATAATCAAACTCTAAGCGATCTTATGGGTATCAAACCACATACATCAGAATGAATCAAATGTAACATCTTTAGATCTATTATCACTACTTGATGTTCTTTCCAAGTGGACGACCTTTACAAACACCTTCATGATCCATCTGAAATTCAAGGATGCCTAAAACTATTTGATTCAATTTATGTAATGATTTATAATGAAGGTGACCACAACTCCTATTCCATACACTACTACATTTGGGTGGAAATTCTAACAGCGAAATCTGACGGAATGGATAAAATAAAAAAAAGTGTCGAAAGTTAAATGTATTTTTTGGTTTTTTTAAATCCCGGCGCCTGTTGAATATAAGATGAGAGTTCTTTAAAGGTCAAATACTTGACAAAATTTCTTATCCTGTCGATTATCCGACGTTTTTCCTATAATCCCTCCTATCATCGAATATCGAATGGGGGTTATTTTTCCATCGGATATATGACGTTATATCCAATAAGAAAATGTGTTGTCCAAATTCTAACAAATGGCAAATAATTGTTGCGTAGCATTCAACTCTACCATTAATGTGTTTTTGCGTTGACAATGTCTAATATGGAACCACTTTACAATGAGTTTAACTAATTAAAATAAATATAACATTAATATTATAATTATATATAATAT
>APFE031517177.1:0-19623 GCA_000404065.3 Pinus taeda
TTTTTCAGAGGATTACTGGTTAACGACTATGGTAACTCAGGACGCAAAAAGAGTAGAGCCCTGTTTCTTCCAAGGCTCTAGCTCGTTAACTTGGAGTGAGTTTGTCTGGAATGCCATTGAGGTCAGGGGGTGAGGGAACTCTGAAATGGGTCTCTGGGTACATAGGTCCCAAGGTACTGTGGCCCGATGGGACCTCCTTTGGGGTTTTCACAAGGGAGGTAGAATGAAACATGTTGCACCAGTATGGTGGAGTCTGTGGCCTAGGAAGGAAGGAATTATAGTCATGGGTGAGGGGTCAGTCACCTTCTTTCCAACTCGAGTCGAACCCAGACCTGGCCGAAGGCCGCGGGTTCAAAGGTAGTATCGGGGGTAGCAACTAGGGCAGAGAAACAGCAATGAGAAAATCTCGGTCCTACGGCCTGCCTCTCTAATGGGACCCAAGATAGGGATGCCTTCACAATTGTTCACTCTAAGAAGCATTATCCTGTCCATTGGGGTGGGGATAAGCAGGGGGGAGATACTTCAATTCGAAGGAGAAACAGAGAGACCATGTGGGGATTGGGAAACTGGGTGCTTCAAAATTCAATAGAGAGCGACTATAACGAAGTGGAGGACAAAAGCCTCAATTTCCTTGAGAAGGAAGGGGGGAATCTTAGTGTTAAAGAGGACTATTACAATTCTCCAAGTTGGGAGCAATTGGAAAAGCTCGGGCTAGAGAAGCCTATGTTTACTCTGTTCAAAATAATTCTGACTTATAAGGAATTTTCACTTGTTTATGTTTTAGGTAATATAACTACTAGAGTGCAGCAAATCCCGGAGTCTCGGAACTCTTATAGGGCTCCAGCCCCAGAACAGGTGAGCCGCCCGGGAAAAGAGGTATTGAGCTAGAAGGACAACGGGCTGGCAAAGGAAGGAAAAGAAGCGGGAAAGAGAGGAAATAGAGGAATGGGCAAGGCAAGAAAAAAGACGAAAGGGTTGGAAGCAGCCTCCAACAAAGGACCAAGAAAAAGGGGAAGGAAGACCGGGAAAGAGAATATGCAAAGCCTGATAAATGCATACGTGGTTGGAACACCACCAGAGATGAAAGCACAAATATCCAAGTGGGAGAGGGAGCTAAATGATAGTATAGCAAATAAAGAGATTGAGGGAAAAGAATGGGAAACCATGGTTAAAGACCCCAGGAATACCAGAGGACGTCAAACGTTGTTCCGGCAAACAATTCAACAGTACTGGGTCATGAAGAATATCCTGGCCCGAGCAATGACAACATATAAGGAGCGAGAGGAACCGGAGGATGCCGAACCAGCTGAGCCTAGTATGAAGGATCTAGATGCAATTGTACCAAAACAACCTCATGGTGAACAGGATTGAACAGAGCATACAGGATTTGACGAGAAGAGAAATCCTGGGATCTAGCACGAAAGCCCCAACCCCAGTGGACTCATCAAATGAATGAAGCAGGTCTTCAAATAGATTTTTTTTTTATATGTCGGCTAGTATTTACTTTTCTAATTTGAATTTTACAATAGATAAAACTGCCAATGTAGCTTGGATGGTCATGAAAACTCTCTTCAAATTTTGGACAAAATTCGATGCAAACAAGTGGCCAACAGTCCTGGTTTCCTGCGAGCAGGTTGAGGCCACCTGCAAATTTTGTTAAAGATATACTTATTTCAGAACATATTAATAGAAAAAGGATCTACCAAGCTTACACAAACAAAAACAAAAATTATATTGCATAGTTTTAAAACCCTAGACCTAACCCCAAACAATGAATCATCATTAATTCTAACATTATTCGTATAAGTTTTAGATTTTGTTTTGTTAATTTTTCATCAATTTGCATTATAGGCCTGTAATAAAAATAATAGTAATAAAAAGCTAATTTAAGGTCACAACTTAGATAAATGTCAAATTGATGTATGAGACCCTCTTGTTTGTGGAAATATGAGCCCCCTCCACACAACAATTGTACTGCTTAATGTTGAAAATTTGAAATATGTAACTAGGTTTGATCTTCATAATGACATATGTAATCATGATGTTATGTATTTAAATATAAAAAGAAATATAAATTTATTATTGTTCTTGAGCATGGGTTTCAAGGAAACTTATTTTATAGGCCAAGCACCCATTGAGTGCTTCTAGCTTTGTCATAAAGTCAATTGAGTCATTTTCATGTATTGAAGACCCATTTGGGCTTGTTACATATTGTAAAGGAAAATTTATTGAGTAAAAATAGAGTAAAAATACCCTCCAAGACCTCATCATGGCACAAAGATCAAGTCAGCTTAAAAGAAGCAATTCGGCCCAATGAGCAGCCTATATAAAGGAGACTTCGACCTCACTTGGAGACACACACTCAAGTTTGATCACAAGAAAGGAAAAGGAATTTGAAGAAGAAGAAACAAAAGAGGAAGAGAAAATCGAGTTTTTGGGATTGTTTCTAGGCTAATACTCTCCACACGTGCGAAGTAATTAGGACTCCTACTGCAGCAGAAGAAGCTGAATTGCAGAAGTGAAGTTAGGTCGAAGTTGCAGAAGAATTTGTTGGGCAGGTCAAAGTTGCAGAAGAATCTACTGGGCAGGTTGAAGATGCAGAAGAATCTACTGGGAAGTCGAAGTTGCAAAATAATTTGTTGGGCAAGTCTAAGTTCTAGAAGAATTTGTTGGGGAGGTCAAAATTGCAGGAAGAAGTTGTTGGAAGTCATATTTGCAGAAGTTGTTGGAAGCAAGGTTTGACTTGGTCTTGGAGAGTTTTGGCAAAGGGTCAAAGGTCATGGAATTTTATCAATTGAACGTCTATAAGAAAAGAAATATTTATGGTGGGTTTTCCTCTGAAGTTGGGGAGGTTTTGGCCCTGGCTGAACGCTTACATCATGTGTCCTATTGTCTCATTGATTTTATTGTTTGGTAGTTGTTTAATGATAGAATAACACTAATAATAATCAAGTGAAACAAGAAGCTCATCAAATTAAGTAAAAAGATATCACAAGCAGTTATCAAAGAGAAATCACCTACACTTGTTGCCCCTATATTTCTCAACATGGTATCATAGCTTAAGATAACAAAACAAGGAAAGGCAGCTAAAAGGACACTCAAAGGCCAAAGCACTAGAAGGACTATTAAAAATAGTTTTAAGAAAGATCAAAATTGACATCATACCATCAAGAAGACATTCACAAGGACTGAGTACAAGCAAAGAAGACCTCAAAACCCTAGATTATCAAAAGAAGGGTTTCTCAATTGAAACATTATTGGGAACCTTGCTCAACCATCACATCGCGAAGAAGGAGACCTCAAAGACCCTATCTCTACTCAAATAATAAAGGACTACGAATTGAAGCATCTTAAATCCTCTACATCAAAGAAAGCAAGAAGAAGTGTTGTCGTCATCATCAAGGAATCAAAGTGATCTCCCTCTCCTTGAAGAATCACTTTTGAAGGAAGATATCTTCATCAAGAAGACATCTTCTATCATCATCAAAATCAAGAAGGCATCAAGTTGAAGATATCAATATCAAGGAGCATCTTCACTTGACAAGCAAGTACCTTTATTTTTATGACTAAATCTGCTATCAAAATGACTTCATTTTGCAAGGAAAGCAACAAATTGGTTGGGTCATCAAACTTTCTTGCATGGAGGAAGAGGACAAATTTGATCCTCATAGAAAATGAAGTCGTGGATCATGTTAAAGGCTCTGTCACTAAACCTCCAAAGGAAAAAGATCAAGCTCTAGCAAAGTATATGAAAGGGGAAGTAAGGGCTCAAAGGATTCTCATAGAATCCACTAAAGATCCTCTCATACCCTATGTATCAAAATTGGAGACATCAAAAGAAATATAAGACAAGCTTGTAGAATTTTTCTCCATAAGTACTATAGGAGAAGTGATCTCATTAAGACAAGAACTCTACAAGATGAAGATATCAAAATAAGAAGGACTAGCCTCATACTTTATGAGGGTGTCAAAAATTAGAGACTAGCTACAAGAGTTGGGAGAAATAATGTCTGATAAGGAAATGACCACCATAGTGCTCAATGCACTTCTAGAGGAATGGGGCAACTTTACATCAAGCATCTATGGAAAGAAGGAAGCTACCCCATTCAATGAACTTTGGTCATTGTGCAAAATTGAAAACACCAAGTTAAAGGCAAAAGTGATGTAGGATCAAATGAGCAAGCACAAGCATTTCTTGCCATGGCTAAAAGAAAAGGAAGGTTTGGAAAGTTTGGTCCTCAGAAAAAGAAGAAGAATATGTCAAAAATCCAATGCTATGGTTGTCATGAATACGAGCACTACAAAAGAGATTATCCAAAGCTCAAGAAGGACAACAATAAAAGAGGAAGGGAAGAAGCCCATATCACTGAAGAAGTGGAAGAAGTTGAAAAGAAGAAATCAAAGGAGGAAGTGAAAGGTCTCTCTATGATTGAGATAATCTTTTACACTGAGTTCTTTTCAGTTTTTGTAAAATATTGCTATCATGGTAGGAAACTCTAGAAGCATGATAGGATGCATCATTTTAGGAGATGGCGTTATAAGAGCATATGATTGAAGCAAGAGCGCATGATATCATCATAAGAAGCTTGAAAAATAGCTAAAGTACAAGTCTACATGAATGTAGCAAAAGGAAGTAGCTCTTGGTAACCTCATTGCAAGCATGTGTAGTGCATATGAAAGAAAGTCATCTAGCAAAAATTCATCATACATCATCATCATGAGAAAGGAGCTTCTGTCAGATGAGGATAATCTAGATCCTCTGTTGGAATCTTCGTTGGAACGTTCAATTCCCTTTAAGGAAGCAAGTGTCTTGCTGAGAATTCCACCTTGTATGGGATTCATTGTTTGAAAGGATGATGGTATGGTGACAAAAGAATGCAGCATGTCAAGATGGTTGAAGTACTCTCTATTAAAGGAAGTTGTTGAAGGAAGCCTAGATGATCGAAACAAGGAAAGAGGTATGTATGCATGTATTTAATTGAGTCATGTCATCATATAGTTGCATGGGTACATGCTCTATCTCATGAGCATGATTAAAGAAAAATGGATCTCGTCCTTTAAAAAGATTCATGAAGGCATGTTTCACATATTGACTAGATGAAATCAACATAATATGTCCTCATATGGAATATGAGGTGGTTGACAAAGATGAAGGAATGATGGATGGAAATTCCTAGGAAATAGTATGTGAAGAAATAAAGAAGAGATCATAAAAGATGCAACTATGGTCACATAGAAAAGGAAATCAACATCCTATAACTAGAAGAATTGGTCGTGACATCTCCATAGAGTAGGCATGAAGACCCTGATAAGGTCTGTAAAGAAAAGATCCTTGACATTGAATATCTTGGAGATGGGTCAATGTGTATACAGGATGTTGGTGTTGCAACAGTGAATGCCATGATGAAGGACCATCACAAAAGGTAATTTTGATTTGATGTTCATTTTTTATTTTTGAACAATATCAAGATATGCTGATACAGGGATACCAAAAGAGAGTTGTGGACATCACCTACAACTAGTACTCATGTGGTGGGATGGAAGATCTTGAAGAAAACATGATAAGGAAAAGGTAGTTGTATGAAGAAAAACCAGGTATGGACTAGTAGATCACTTTCTGATGAAAGAAAGGAAGACATCACTGACGAAGTTCATGAATGAAAGTGATGGATGGTCAGTGCCCTAGGAAGAAGTCCCAAGAGTTGAAGGCTCCATAATGATGAAAATAAAATTCATGACAAAGAAAGAAGGAGCTCTACAAGCAGTTGAAGGTCTCATGATCTCCACCGAGAGCAGAAATTTGTTGGAAGCAAGTCCCTGGTTAAGAGCGAGCTTGGGTACATTCCTTTTATACGAATGGGTACATTCCTTCATAGGAGTGGGTATATCCTTCCTAATTGAGAGGGAGAGATAGACACATAATTCTTGTCTTCACTTTGGAAGAAAGAATGGAGGATTGGGTAAGCATCTGGCATCCGCTACTCTTTGAGGATATGGTAGTGCATCCAAGATAAGAGTAGTCATAGAGGACTGATATTCTTTGAGAACTGGGAATCGAAGATAAGAATAGTCCTGAAAGGACATACCCTGCAAACACCCAAGTGGGGTATGTTCCTTGAGAGACAATGATGATGGTGTCTATAAATCATTGGTCTCGTCAGCATTGTGCTCTGATCTTGTGGAGAGATAGAGTTGTTAGTCAATGCCTTGCTATGTGACAATGTTGGATGATATGATGTTAAACCGATGGGTTACCAATCCAACTCTTCTTATGAGAATTCTTCAAATTGAAAATGTCCAAGAACCTTGCATGGATTATAAATACCTCCCTAGTTAAGAGGGAGCGTTGAAATATGTAACTAGGTTCGCTCTTCATAATGGCATATGTAATCATGATTTTATGTATTTAAATATAAAAGTAAAAATTAATCTATTTTTGTTCTTGAGGCATGGGTTTCATGCTCAAGGAAATTTATTTTATAGGTCAAGTGCCCATTGAGTGCTTCTAGGTTTGTCAAAAAGTCAATTGAGTCATTGTCATGTATTGAAGACCCATTTGGGCATGTTACATGTTGTAAAGGAAATTTATTGAGTACAAATAGAGTCAAAAGACCCTCCAAGACCTCGTCATGGCACAATGATCGAGTTGGCCTACATGAAGAGACAAGTCGACCCAAAAGAAGCAATTCGACCCTATGAGAAGCCTATATAAAGGAGGCTTTGACCTTACTTGGAGACACACACTCAAGTTCGATCACAAGGAAGGAAAAGGAGTATGAAGAATAAGAGGGTGAAGGAGGAAGAGAAAGACGAGTTTTTGGGATTTTTTTTGGGCCAATACTCTCCACACGTGCGAAGAAATTAGGACTCCTATTGCAGCAGAAGAAGCCGAATTGTAGAAGTGAGGTTAGGTCGAAGTTACAGAAGAATTTGCTGGGTAGGTCGAAGCTGCTGAAAAATCTACTGGGCAAGTCAAAGTTGCAGAAGAATCTGATGGGCATGTCGAAGTTGCAGAAGAATTTGTTGGGCAAGTCGAAGTTGCAGAAGAATCTGCTCGGCAGGTCAAAGTTGCAGAAGAATCTGATGGGGAGGTTGAAATTGCAAGAAGACAAAGTTGGAAGTCAGATTTGCAGAAGTTGTTGGAAGCAAGGTTTGACTTGGGTCTTAGAGGGTCTTGGTCAAGGGTCAAAGGCCTTGGAATTTGTCAATTGAAGATATATAAGAGGAGAAATAATTTTGGTGGGTTTTCCCCTCAAGTTGGAGAGGTTTTGGCTCTGGCTGATCACCAACATCTTGTGTCCTATTGACTCATTGATTTACTGTTTAGTAGCTGATTGAAGATAGAACACTAATAATAATCAAGTGAAACAAGAAGCTCATCAAATTAAGTAAAAATATATCACAAGCAGTTATCAAAGTAAGACAAATCACCTACACTTGCTGCCCCTAGATTTCTCAACACTTAATTCTATAGAGGTGTACTAAGCTAGAGATGACAACATACTCCAGCTATATGAATACTTTCTGCATTTTCAAGTTCCACTCACCAATCTTTCATCATTTCATGATAATATAATAGTTCTCGCTTTCTTTCCTTCTTTCTTTCTTTTCACAATTCTTGTCTACACCTCAGTGCCACATTCATGATCATTATTATAATTTCTTTCTTTTTTCTTCCTTTTAATCATCCATCTTGTTCCAGTACAACTAATGTTTTTGCATTCATATATAATGTTTGGCATTGGTTTTGTCTTCTTCAGTATCAACTTCAGTCACATCCAAGTTATCTATTCCCTTTTTCATACTATACAAAAGCATTCTGCTTGCTGTGTGTGATGCTCACATTTCCTTCTCATTTTTTCACTGCAAGTAGCAGGAAAATGGTCCAGTTAGGTTTAAAATGTCCTTTCAGAATTCTTTCTGTTCTAGTTTCTTAAATATTAGGTCACTTAGGCTCCTGAAACATTTAAGTCCAACTAGTAGTCTCTCAGTAATGCATTCTTAGACAGTAAAAACAAACCATTGAAATATCCCTGGAAATTCATTAGGCATTTGTAAGAATACTTACTTCATGTAAGGCATCCAGTACAAATGGCAACAAAGGTCCATCTGAATCCTGCGATAAAATCCAAACCATAGATTCAGCATTTTAAGTGACAAAATACAGGAACACATTATGGCGTGGCATAAGTTTTTGCATGCACATGTTCATGTCAAAATCTCAAACAAAAAAAGCAATTTAAGACTCATAAATCTTAAGAGTATGTTCAGCATCCAGGATTCTTAAATAGCTCAATTACATATCAGGAAATGTGTCACATCATGCAAAGAGTACTAACCAATATTCTAAAGTACACTGGTACAATTTTAAGGGGAAAAAAATTTGTCGAAGCATTAAATTAACAACAACCAAATTATTCTCGTGTATTGAAGTTATTTCCACATTGAATTATACTTTAAACAAATATACAAGGACAATATCAACAAATAGCCCACAAAATTGCTGAGTTGGATAGTTCAATGGGTGGCTTCTTTTGTCAGAATCATTCTGATTCTCATAATAGTTGGACTTCAGTAAACTTTCCCTTGATTGTATATGACAGAAAGAAAGAAAGAAATGGTATAATTGTCTATATTTCACAAAAACACACTGAATAGGACTAATAGGTGCACAAAAAGGATGTCTAGGTCTATGCAAAAGGCAAAAAAATATAACACATCACCCTCTCAAGGATGTAAATGAAAGTTGTTTGGCACTCCAGCTGAACAGTTGCTCAATAAGGTGTGGAATTAACCATGTACAAAATTTCATAGGATCTCATAAAAAACAACTATAGCATAACAATGTAGACTGTATAGTTTCCAAGAAACTCAGCTATGGTGCGCCATGTGTTCAAAAACTTTTGACTGTATACAACCTGTTGCTACAAAATCTAGCAAGCCTTGGAGACGGAAACCCTACAAGGTATAAACTAGACCAATAAGCAACAATGGTGTAATGGCCCACTGTCACCATAGACAAAACCCCCTGTTCTTTATGGACTTTCACCAATAGGAAGAGTCTCGGTAGGAAAGAGATCACTTATAATAGGTATTTTTGGGTTAATGCATGAAATGATCTCACTGAGAAGTCTTCAAGAAAGACACAATCCAGGTCCAAGGATTCACAAGGAAGCAATTTGCTTTCTATGAAGAGACCTAGAAACAAGGGCAAGAGACCTAGGGTTTGATAGATTTGACAAGTGTTGGAGCAACTCAAGGTCAAGGTTGTTGAATTTTGTAGCTATGATCATTGATCAGTCTTCATAATTAATATTTTAACTCTTGATGTATTTGAAATAATAAATAAGACATGTCCTGATAAATGACATGTTCTTCATGTCAGTTTTTAAAATAGAAATTTTGAATTTTTTATATTTGAATTTTTTGCTCCAAAGAAGCCAAGTCGGCCCTCCTCCTCGTCAAGTCAGCCCCAGTCAAAGAGGCACCCTTTTGGCAAGGTATAAGACTATATAAAGCCACTCGTCCTCCATCATTTGACACAATTCAGATCACTTCTGACACATAGTCGGATCATCACAAGGATGAGTCTAAGGTCAAATCAAAGACAAGAAAGAGGATGGAATCCGAGGTATTATTTTGTTGAAAAGCAAGCCGACTTCCTAATGAAGAGAAGGTTGATTTTCTGATAAAGTGAAGGTCATATTTTTGAGATATAGAAACCCCGAAATTCTGAGCATATTAGGATTGCAGGACCAAAACTTCGGGTGCAGAAGGGCGACTTGCAGGACTAAGACTTTGGGTGCAGAAAGACGACATGCAGGACCGAACTTCTGAAGTTTAACCGACTTGCAGGACCAAGACTTTGGGTGCAGAAGAAGGCTGAAATTCAGCCCTAGTAGACCTAATCAGATCAAGTTCAGTGGGCAGACTCATGACTTGACTAGGAGGCAGCAAACCAAGTTTGACTAGATGATCCAGGTGTCTCTCTTGTTGGACTAACGAATTTCTCTAAGGAAAAGGTTGTTGGATTCTTTCCCCCATGTGGGTTTTCCCAAGTAAATTCTTGTGTTCTTTGTTTGGCTGTCTCTTCATGATCCTACTGTCATATTGTTGATGTCTTTTGTGTAATTACTTAATGATGGATAAGAATATGAAGAGAATTAAATCATTAGAAGTAATTATCGGTTTAGAAGACCATTTTAAACTTCAACATGGTATAAGAGTAGCCTTGAACTGTGACCTTAGACGAGGCAAGTAAAGTCAACAATGTTTTAAGAGAGACTGAAGTTTCATTGAATATGAAATCTGCTTTCTAAGAGGGTCGAAGCCCTAAATTCTAGACCTCAAACCAAGCTTAAGATTGAGCCTCAGTCCGAGCCTCACAACCTGTTACAGAGTCCGAGAAACCTCAAGAGATCCACGAACCTCAGGAAAAGTAACCTCAGTCCAAACTGTTTCAGAAGTCTGAAGTTGGTTACAGGAAGGACTCAGAAATTGTCTCTCCGAGAAGCCTCAGTTTTTATAACAGAGGATTGAAACAAATCTCAGGTCTTCAAGGAGTCTGTGTTTCAAAAAGTACAAAGGCCGAGTTTATTTGAGGAAATCCATTAAGTCTGTTTGCAACTCTGAAGAGAGGAGCAGAACCCTTAAATTCTGTCAAATATAGTCCAAGAAGTCCTTTGGGACTGATTTGTTTATCCTCGGTGACCCATTAATTATAAGTCCTATTACAGTCTTATTTGGATGTCTTTTGGAGTCATACTTTGTGAAAGGATGTGCTGCTCAGACATATTGTATGCTTATCTTCAAACACAAATTAAAGTTGAGAACATCTTCAGTGACCAAGAAGTACCAGATACGAAAGCTAGCAAGAAGCAAAAGGATTGTACCTCTATTTCAAATTATTTGAACCATACCACCATGAAATGCTTGTGTGAGCTCTTGAAGAACAATAAATTGTTGTTGAAAAGGTTAAGCTGCTTGTAACCTTATCCCTAGTTCAGGAGACCGAAAAAGCATGGATCTACACTTTCTTGAAGCTTATAAAGGAATTGAGTAATGACTTGTGTAGTGATCTATGAGAGGGCCATGAGTTAAGTATGATATTCAATGTGATACAACGACAGCAACAAGATCTGATGCTTTATAGTATTGAAGATCTGCTCTGGTCACCAAGCAAGATGATATTGAGTTAGTGGTGGAAATGCAAGGAGATTAGCAAAGCTAGAAGTTTGCAATTTAATGCTTGAGGTATGTATCATCGCTCAATTAACCTACAGTAATCAAAGGTCTTTCTCTGGCATCGCCCTTGTAAACCTCAGTTAGAGGAAATAATCACCAAAGTAAACTTCGACAGCAAATACGCTTGGTTGAGAAGACTTATATCAGAGTAGGACTGTGACCTTAGTAAGATCATAGGAAAGGTCTGATTTGAAGAATCCATTAAGGGCAGTTATGAAAACGTTAGATACATCTACTGATGCATAGCATGTAAGTTATCTTGGTGTACTCAAGCATAATTCGGCTTAAATTCAGTGACCCGTGTAAGTTTAATAAAGTGTTGAAGGTGCAAAGTCAGTGATGCAATATACTACAGTGATATGTCTTGTAATTGCAAGGTTGTAAGTATAACTGTATTGAATGAGATATAGCGCAATGACAGATCCTTAGCTCGATAAGGCTTGAAGAAAGCCTTCTCTCAAATATATCTTGGGTAACTGCACCCTCAGTAAAGACTTGCATGGCAATACAACATTTCTATCCCATCAGCCAATTTATTAATATTAAAATCAAATCAAATCTTTCTGTTTCTCTCTCTCTCACTCCCATGTATTTGTGTGGTCTTCTCTTAAAACCACTAAAAGCATCATGCTTGTAAAACATCATCTGAACAATCTACAAAATTAGTTGCCTCTAACATGTCTTCTTTGGCTAAAATTAGCAGAAAAACAGTATTAAATTTTTGGAAGATATCCAACCTTGCTCATGAAAGGAGAATGGACATGAAACACAGTATGATGAAAATCTGTGTATGCATTAGACCTAGCTCCTGTACCAAGAAGTTTCTCACGCTTCTTACTTCCAAGGAAAGCAACATGCTCAATCATATGGGCAATGCCCTGCTCATCTTCATCCTCATCAACAGATCCAACATGAACTTCCATGTGAGCCTCAAATCTGCAAGAAGCCACAATCTTTCAATGATATACATCAGAATGCTAGAAAAACCTATTAACTATGCACATGAAATGTTTAAGTATGTTTTAGGTTGTCATGGGTAATTCCAAGCTGCAATTTCCCAGGAATTTTCAAATGAAAACAAAACAATGAATTGCATTTCCTCAACGAATCAGTGTTAATCACCTTTTAATAAAAGGGCCTACAAATTCACACTGGGGATTATTACATGGTAACTTGAATATATGGGTAGCATGCATAGACAGATAAGAATAGTAAACCAAGGAGGCTATCAGATTTAGAATGTTGAAAGGGTATTTAGCATCTACTAACTTCTAGATGGTCCTAAGGATAGGTGAACAAAAGCATTAATAAAATAATGCAAAAAATACATTATAGTATTGCTATAGATTGTAAGAGCCTCACATGAAGTTTCAGGATAGTCAAATACATGACGATTCTCAGAATAGCACCATCATTGTATGCTTCATCATTCAACATTGTCATCAATATATTCAAAATGTCAGAGATATGACCAAGAAAAAGCTCATGAAGAAACAGCCAAGAAAGAGATATTGGAGTCGTGGGATTTACATACAATTTCAGTGCCTGACATGTCAAAAATTCCTATGTAACTTAAAAGAAAGGTTGCACATATTCACAGGTGCATACTTTTAAGTTTTGCCAATAGATATATGCATCATTTAGCATAGCTCTCCAAAGGCTCAGTATCATAGCACACAGGTGTTGCAATCAAAGTACTCATCTATTGTCATAGCATTTGTTTCTGGCAAAAATATCTACTTTTCTCTTGACGGACAACCATGTAAGATTGTGAGTGTAGTGAAATCTCAACCAATGTTGTGAAAATCACGATCGGGATTAAATCGGAACGGGGAACAAATCGGAAAAAATCGGAAAAATCGGGAAAAAATCGTTTGGTACAAAAATATTCATTTTTTTTCATTTTTTTCCTTTTTTTTCATTTTTTTAATATCTAAACCATCTACAACATAATACATTGACACATAAATATGATAAAAAAACTAATATATAAGATGTTTAATATCATTTCTAGCACTAAAATCACACATAACATTGAACCATGTCCTGAATAGTAAGTCCTGTCCTGACTCCTGAGTCCCAACTCAGCGTCAAAATATCAACAAAAAATATGATAATGTATCTCATCATGTCATAATGTCATATACAATAAAATGAAAGTCTAATCCTATTGATTTCCTCTGCCCCTCTTGCGAGAAAATGCCACAACTTTCCCTTTCCCTCTAGATGTAGACGCTGGTGCCCGTGCTGGTGGAGATGGCAGTGGAGTCTGATGTGCTCTAGAAGCTGAAGAACTAGAAGTAGGAGCTATAGGAGGTAGACCACGTCATCTACTGGTGGCAGGGGTAGCCCAGGTAGGCGGTTTCACCTGGAAACATTACAATCTCTCAATCCTGAAATCCTGAAAAACTTATAAGTCTGCTGAATTTTAAATGAAATCTAAAATTCTACTTTCTCCATATGAAATCCAATGAGGCTGGAACCACTCTCAAACATCCTGAGTCATTTCATGGTAATGTAAAAATTTAAGTAAAAGGATGAAAATGAAGATTAAGGAGAATGTCACTTTTACTTAAGAATTTAACATTACCATGAATAGCATATCCATACTAGGGCCTAGACTTGATCATTAAGCAATTGAAATCCCAAAAAAAAAATTATAAAATCGTGTTGCCCCGACCCCCCACGATTTTTTAAGAAAAAATCGCAATTTTTTGGTAAAAATCGCGAAACCCTAATGTTTTCCCTCTTTCTAAATGGTGGATTGATTCACTCATACAACATTGGTTGAAATCACTGGATGCATTTTTTGACAAGTTTTTGTTGCAAGCCTTTCACTCTGACAAGTCTTCTGCTCCTTTCTCTTGTAATTATTTTTCCTCCCTCACTCTGAGGTTCCTTTCAAAAGATAAGATAAGATAATTGTATTAATGTCCAACAAATGACAACAAAAGTACATCAATGGGACTTTTGAGTAGAATGATGTCAATACAAGCAACCGTACCAAACAGTCTCCTACATAAAGAACAAAAGATAAAGTAAAAGCAAAAGGTCTATATTACTAAAACATGGAAAATTTTCAGCTCCAAGTGCGCACAGCCACAGAAAGGAGACAGGGCCTAGTGTGAAATTTCCACTACCCAAAAGGTGCTATTAACCCAGTAAATTATGTTGATTACTTATACACAGCAAAATAAAATTTTCAGCTGAAAGTAAAGGATAAAAACATGAACAAGACCATTCACCAAATTAAAATGCAGCAGAATATACGAGAAGCCAATCACACAAATAACTTTGGAAAAAATTATTAATCCCCTCATATGTCAATTAATTAAATTTTCTAACAAAAATAAATTAAAAATCCTAAGCCAGAAATTTAATTAATTAGAGTCAAAATTGAGTCTTAGGAAAAATAAATTCTTCAAAACAAAAAATTTGTAAGTTCTAGAGAAATTAATTTTTGCAAATCCCCCACCAAGGGAATATTGAAAATTTCAAGAAATTTTGGACCCTTGAGCCTTGGTGGTTAAGTCAAAGTCAATTTTTTGAGAAAATTAGCGCAAAATAATTAATTTTGAGCTAACTAAAAAGGAATTAAAAGAAAATTTTGAAAATTCCTCAAAAAATAAATATTTCAACGGTGGAGATTAAAAAATAATTAAATCTTAATCAGCAATCGAAATTACTTTGACGGGGATCAAGCCAACTAGCCGTTTCCAGAATTTATCTATGAATTAGAAGTCGTTTGTCTAACAAAGGATCTAATCTTTGAATCGTGTAGTAGCCCTTGAAGCACTCTTGTAATTTTTCTGGAATAATAATAACACAAAGTCTTTGGGGTTTTAAATGATGGTGGTGTTTCTCTCTTATTTCTTATAGTAATACTGTTCTTAATGCTCTACTAAAGTTTATTTTAAGATGTTGTTGATTTTTAACCTTTGGGAATAATCTATTGCATAATTATCTTGCTCATGTTAATGGATCTAAGACAGCATTTTACTTCAAGTAAATTAGCAAGTATCCCTAATTTTTTAGGATTATAGTGTTGTTTTATATCTATATCGATCTGAAAACTTGATTTGAGTGTGCAAATATCTTTTATATTCAAAAACTTGGGTGTGAGGAGAAGTCCTCAATTGGACCAGCCAACTCCCACGGCATAAGAGCTGAAGAGCCTTCCTGATTAAATCTCAAGACTTATCTAATGAAGTTTCTCTTGCAGGGTTTCTTGGCTAGTGCCTCACTTAAACTCATTTATATCTTAAAATCTTTTATATATGGTGCTCCAATTGATAGATTTGCTAATAAAAGAGCTTTTATTTAACAATCAAGGATTGGAGTTGGACTCGTAATCCTTTGATCCATCACTAGAAATTTGTAAATAATTCCATTCTTTATAAATATTTACTAATCCTTGCAAAATAATTTTTGTATGTATCCTAACCTTGTATAATATAATTTTTATTGCATATATTTTTCTTGGGGTTTTTGCCTTGTGTTTTCTGGCATAATGAAGGCAAGAGAGAGGGTATCGATTTTGAATTTATCCGTAAATAATTTGTTTGCATGGAAGATTTTGTGAATTCAAGCCCTTGCTCAAAACCATTTCCTCATTATATGGCAGGAGGATCACTAATTCACCCTATACAATTTTTTCTACAGATCTGAAGAGGGCATCGAATTTATGGCTTGGATACATTCATATTTATTGTTTACAAGTTTGATCTCTAGAACTACAAAGATAACCAATTTTTCTGAAGCCCTAAACTGCCTCCTAGCCCAGACGGCTAGGGTTTCAAGGATAGCAAAGGAATTTTGAATGTCGTTTATCATTTTTGAGAGATTGTCTAGGGTTTTCAAAGGCCCATTTGCCTCAAAAACAAAATTTATCCAAGGGTTCTTACCTTCATAAATTTCTGCAATTTTGTTTTGGGTTCATGCATTGAATTTGTGATTTGAACATTATTTGGAGACCCTTATAACTTCAAAATCGAATTTCTTTTTGGATTGCTTCTCTATGTCGAGGTCGTTTAAAATTTGCGGAAGTCATTCCCTCTGTTGAAAGCAAAATCGGATTTGATTGAGAAAGTCGTTGAAATCTTCCTAAGTCGCAATGCTTTCTCCCTTTTCATTATCGTAAATCCCTTGGGGTTTGAGAAAATTAGAATTTCTTCCAAGGAAAAATTCAAAGTGAAATTTTTGTTGGCTCTGAAGCTTTAAATCTGTGGAAATTGCCTTCAAAGTTGAGCGCATTTCACTTCAGCTACAAGCAAAATGCCATGAGCGAAATTTGTAAACATTTTGAGCGAAATTCCTGTTTCAATTCAAGCATTCGAGACATGTGGTTTTAAAATTTAATTTCTTAAAAGCTTCTATCTCCTAGCCACGTGAATTTTTCCCTCATCCGTTGCGTAATTTCCTCTTTAGGATTGTGCGTCAAATTTTTTTATGAGCGTATTTCATTTGGGAAAGTCATTTCATTTATAAAGAGAAATATCCTAAGTATTGAACGAAATACAAAGCCAAATTGTCATTTGGGAGGAAATTATCAAATTATATTTTAAAAAAATTATTTTAATTTCACTTTGAGGAAAAGTCAATTTTCTTTGGGAGAAATATTCTATTAAAGAAATTGTAAAATTTGCTATAGGAATTTAGGAAGTTCCCTCATTAACTTTAGAGAAGGGCTATTTAAAAAAAAAAAAATTATAAACCCTTTTTCAAAAGTTTCAAAAAAACCTCTCATAATTTATTAAAGGAAATGTACTTTGGAAGGGGGAATAAGTAACTTTGAAGGAAAATCGATTTCCTCTTTATTGAGAGAAATATTCTCATTTTAATCTTTAAAGATATTTCTCTTATCGATACTTTTGAGGAGAGGATATTCGCTATTAAAGTTATTTATTTTATAAATCCTCCTTAAAGGTTTTTAAACTCTTTTAAAGGGTTTCTTTTACAATTTTTAGCAGTGATTTGAATGCTAAGTCTACGAAAGCATACATGCTCTACCCGCGCTAGTTTTGAACCTGTGACCTCTTCGGAGGAAGCACATGCTCTTAACCATTAGGCCCATTCAAGCTGTATATATGTATAAGTTTCTTTCTTGCAATTGTTCTTACTTCACTTTAATGCTCACATTCTTGGTTATCTTGATCGGTTAAACTAACTTTCTTCTTGCAACACTGCTAATCTAATAACTTGAAGTTTTCATGTTGTGCAAGTGATATGATTTATATTGAACATTATTCATTAGGCACTATTCTATATCAATTAATCTCGCTATTGCCTCATTATCCTTAATTATTTCATCCTTTTAAGATTTACTTTGCTCATTTAATAAACACACTTGCTAATTAATCTCAAGTTGCCTGGAGGGGTATTAATTTTGCCTTTAATCTCTTAGAACTTGTTGTTCCAACAACTTTTCTTCTTCCATTTACCTTTAGGGATTACCCCCCTTGACTTAGCTAGGAGAGAGTCTAAACGGAGTGGGTAGGGATTAGAGTGGCAGCCCTTGCCCTGAGCATTGTAGCCCTTGGTGTGCACTTTCAGCAACAACATTTTTTGGCGTCGTTGTCAGGGATAGAGTTTTTCTATCCTTGGTCCAACGATTTTTTGGTGTCGTTGTCGATGACCAATTTATTGGACCTTGGCTTTGCGACATTTGTCTTAATCATCTTCATCTTCTCATTTCTCATCTTTTCATTTATCCCTCCAACGCCACATTGTTTGGCGCCATTATATCTCTTCATCTTTATGTCACCTTGTCTGTCATCATCTCACTAATCCTTTCATCTTCTCTATTTGCACCATTAGCACCTGGACATTTCAGTTGGTTTCCTGTTTGGGTGGCAACTCCACTCATTCATTCATTCATTATTTCTCAGATAAGAAGCCCTCCCTAATATCCATTTGTTTCTCCCTAACTAAACTTTCGATTTTTGCCTTTTGGATCTTGGAGCTAAATTCATGTTCTAGTGGTGACTCTGCTTCTTTCATTTCTTACAAGAATTTCTGCTAGAAGCTCCCTTCATGTGGATCTCTTGATTTTCTTGAGCAGGGATCTCTCTCTCTCTAGTATCCATTTGGCCCCTCCTTTTCCCTTTAAGCAAGACATCATGGATGTTTTTGGCCTGTTCACTCCTTGTGATTTCAATAACATAGATGGCTTTCTACATGATATTTCAGATGAACCCATTGAAGCCATCGGTAAGTTGCCTCTTTTTCAAGGTAACAATGCCCTTAGTGTCGAGACTCACCTCAGGAATGTTAACCTTTGTGTGAGCAACTTGGACCCATCTACTAACCATGAAGACGTGAAGATGAGGCTCTTTGTTTTCACCCTAGGCGAGGATGCTCTGGAATGGTTCACAGAAGATTTACTTGCTAACAGCATCAAGTCTTTACAATCAATCATTGAGGCCTTTGAAAATAAACATGGAGATAAACAAAAGGTCAAACCGAACGCTGAAGTAAAGGAAACTAAATAAGTTGAAAATGATTTCATCAAGGAGTTAACTCAAATGGTTAAAGATATGTAACTGAATCAAGCATGTGTAATTAAGGGTATGGAGTTAACCAAGCTCAACTCATCAAGAGTATGGAACTTAATCAAGCAAAATAAATAGCCGATCACGCCAAAGAAATGAGTTCCATAGAAGTTAATTAGATCATTCTTCAGAACAAGTTGTTGGCAATAGAAGAAAAACGTGTTAACTTTTAAGGAAATAAAAATCACAGAATTTAATCTCTAATCAAATAGCCACCATGCAAAGTCATTTGATTACCATGGAAGCAAATCATGAGAAAGAAATGAGTGGTATTCAAGTAAATCATAACGTAATGATCAAAGACATGGAAAGTTGGAAACCAGTTAGATATCTCTTCAGAACAGGTTGTTGGCCATGGAGGAAAAACAAGTACAATTAATAAAAGCTATGGAATCAAGTTGCAACGGAAATCAGTCCCATAGAAGTTAAGCATTTTGAACAACGTGCAGGCTAGGGCATCATTTGTGTATAAACTAGGGCATCATACTGTACTTAGGCCAGCGTATACTCTTAGTGTCTCTCCTCCACCAAAACCCAAAGACATGTAGAGGAGATCACACCAAGAATACGCATACACGATGATAACAAATCCTCATCTATTTATACCAAAACGAGGATGATGAATAGACACGTCGGTTGGGCTTCTAGAGCCTACATAAGCGCTGGTCGGCTTGATAATAATTATCTAAACAAAATAAATTCATATCTCCATAAATACTTATCGGAATCGGATGATCTTTGGATCAATCCTACACCTCTCGACGAGAGGGATCCAATAAAAATATCAACTGCCATAAATAAGCCGACCCACATGGAGTTTGGCCCTAGT
>APFE031517177.1:20237-101712 GCA_000404065.3 Pinus taeda
GATAACATTCTCTGCTTTGACTTCACCCTAGGTGAATTATGAGGAACCCATTGATCCTTCTGTCTTGTCCCAACTGTCTTCGGCGATTGCTCTTTCACTCTTGCTTGGGCATTGTCTTCACCTCAACTCTGATACCATGTTAATGTTTAGGTATGTTCTATGCTGGAGCAATTTATTTAAATTTTCAGAGTTAGCAATCACATCAGCATTAAGATAAACTGCAGATAGAACATAAATATAAATCGCTGAAGACAAGCCAACGCACGAGGACACAAAATATGGCGCAAGCCAGGGACAAACCCCACAATGTGTGGGGAAACCCTTTGATCAAATCTTCTTTTATCTTCAAAGTTCAACAGAGAATGAGAGAGAGAGAGATAGTACAATTACAACAGAAGTCAATACTTTGACTTATCTAGCATAGATCATTTCGTATCGTGATGAGATCAGTTGAAGACATTCTGCTTCAATTGATTCTCAAGGTGACTCCTTCACCTATCATCGTGCTGCATCTGGTTCTCTAGTTGCACCACTGCATACTACACCATGTGGTTGTCCATGTCCATGATCTTATCCTGCTATACTTTATGTCCATGATCTTATCATGCTGCCTTTTATGTCCATGATCTTATCATGCTGCACTTTATGTCCATGATAAAAATAAGACCATGACTGCAACTAGATGTATGCCAAGACTATGTGTAGTTGTGGGATTACTGAGATACATATATACCAAGATTCCTAGGAGACAGATCCGAACACTGTGATATCCACCGAGACTAAATATATCAAGACTGTTTGTCTCCATTGACAGGTATGCCGAGATTCACTGTCATCATCGAAATTCTTTCCAGCATGACTATGCCAAGACATTGTTAGTGACGGTGTTAATAGTATGCTGCTGTAGGAGTACCAAGATACATATATATATGCCAAGGCTGCTTCTCGTAATGCGAGATCTTCTTTCTGCACTTCACCCCATCTGAGATCTTCTTCATACCCTTTCGAATGCATTAGAGAAGAATACGGGTTTCTGTGCTTACTCACTGTAATCACCACCGAGACTAAATATACCGGGACTGTATTACTGCTGTTCATTGTGTTAGGGCTGCGTAATAGAGACACCTTCATACTGCGTAAGGTATTCCTTTTGGCAGCTACAGGCCTCCCTTCTAACTGCGGCCAGATCTCTTTGACTTGCTGCGTATTTACCCTCATGTATTGTGACTAAGGGCAATCTTAAATGCTACGGTTATGACCTGCATATAAATGATTCCATGGACTGCGTTCTGTGTATAAGAGTCCCTCATGCCAGCGTATTAGAGTTTCTATAACTGTGTCTCATTGACTGTGTTAAAGTGTTTCTATGACCAGCGTATAACATCCTTTGAAAACAACGTATATCTATGACCAACATATATGAACCACTATGAACAACATATTTGTACAGCATATAAAGGGCATCCATTGACTTCGATTAGGGTTGCTTAGAACAGCGTATTAGGGCCTCCATATCTGCATAGAATCCTCATCATGAACTGTGTATAGGTTTTCATGAACAGCGTAAGAATGTCTTCTCTTACTGTGGCTAGGAGACTCCATTACAGGACTGCGTTAGGGCTTCTTGAACAACGTGCAGGCTAGGGCATCATTTTTGTATAAACTAGGGCATCATACTGTACTTAGGCCAGCGTATACTCTTAGTGTCTCTCCTCCACCAAAACCCAAAGACATGTAGAGGAGATCACACCAAGAATACGCATACACGATGATAACAAATCCTCATCTATTTATACCAAAACGAGGATGATGAATAGACACGTCGGTTGGGCTTCTAGAGCCTACATAAGCGCTGGTCGGCTTGATAATAATTATCTAAACAAAATAAATTCATATCTCCATAAATACTTATCGGAATCGGATGATCTTTGGATCAATCCTACACCTCTCGACGAGAGGGATCCAATAAAAATATCAACTGCCATAAATAAGCCGACCCACATGGAGTTTGGCCCTAGTTGCCAATTTAACAACATGGCACATCAGAGAAACAACCTAAGGATCTGCCAAAGAGCAAACAGATGCTCAAGAAGGACTTCATTGAACACATCTGATGCCATAGGGCATCCTCTGTATTGTATTTCTAACCCTACTCCTCGTTATTTATTTATGTTGTTAAAGTAGTTTTCATTTTAGCATTATGTTTCGTAGGTTAAGTTTCACTCTTGTCTTTAGGTTAGATTTACGTTTCAAAGCTTTTATTTCATGTACTTAATGCTATATGATGATTTTTGGATTATATTCAAATGGACGCTAATTATATGAATTTGTGTGACACTTGGGTGCAGATTATGGATTCTCACATTCCTTCGGTGAAGCAACGTGTCCACAAGTACAACCAAATGTTGACCACTCCATGTCAACTACCCTATAGCAGTACACATTTTCGCAAAAAAATCCATCATGCTCAAGCATTCAAATCATCCTAGATTCATCATCATCAGTTGCCAGTTTGTCAAAGTTGTAAACCCATTCTGTAAGTTTGTAATGTAAATGATCTTAGTATGACCATAAACGTATGTAACAACCTAGGTAAGCATATTATTTTGGTGACGATTTCCAACCTATGAGGTTTTTCATCTCACTAATTCATCTACACAGATGATTAGCAGAGTTTTTCCCTCCAGCCTCACCCCAAAGCTAGGGTGGACTTTGTCGTCAAGAACTTAAGTGAGTCCTAGCATTCTAATTATTGATTTTTGGTAGCATCGGATGTGCTCTAGCCTTAAATTTGGTGGAAAGGCTAAAGCACATGAGATCTCCAAGACCCAGAAATCGTTTGAAGAAATTCCACCCAGATGAGTAGTTATTAAAATAATTAATATTTTTAATGGGTTCATAGGTCTAAACTTTGGAAAATAAAAATATTAATGGGTATTAATAAAGATAAGGGTGAGAAGCTTCTAAGAGACTAGGATCAAGTCTGTTTTAATCTTAGACATTGACTAGAAACTTAATCTTGGTTGTTGATTCATCAACAGGAAAAGTATAAAAGAAGACTTGAGGATCATTTGGAGATACACTGGCAGATACTCAATATCTCTAGGAAAATCGATTCTCAAGAGAAGGAAATCGATTTCAGAGGGAGAGTTGCAAGGTGGAGGAAGAGGAGTGTATTAGCAGCAGTTAGTTACTCAAGAGGAGGTGATGCAGGGACATTGAGAGATAGCGCAGAGGGAGACGCAATCCAGGGGAGACGTAACCCTCACGCACGCTGACGCAGAGGGACTCAGAGCCACTCAAAGCCATGCTGAGCCACATTGAGTGACGCAGAGGTGACACAGAAGTGGGACAAGGGTCTCCAAAGTGTTAGAAAGTTTCTAGGGGGAAGTATCAAGTGTTCTCTCTCAAGTTCTCTGTAAAATTATTCCTTGTAAAAGCAATTGTTATTGAAGATTAATAAAACCCCCATTTGCTGCACCGGTTTTCCCACATTGGGTATTTCCGGGGATAATTGTCCAAAAACAACTGTGTTGATGTGATTGGTTCTTGTGTATGTATTTTCTCTGTGTAATTATGTGATAACTGCAGTAGAATTGATTTTAGTATTTGTTGAAGGGATTTCGTAAATAAATTATTATGAAGAATAAGTAGGTGAAATAAATGAGTTGCTACTGTAGAATTTCAAGTTAGAAATTTTCACACCAATTGAATCTTCTGTGAAAGTAATTTGCGAATAATTTTAGCTATTTGGCTAAATTATTTTATTATAAATCACTTGGTTTATTAGATCATATTGAGTTGCAGAATTGGGTAAAATAATTGAGGGTCTATAACGAATGGGTTTTCCCACTTTGAGGATTGAAATGTAATTATCTTATGTAAATAATATTTTGGCCATGGTGCTAAAATATTAAAGGGTTGAAAAAATTATTAATCCTCTCATGTGTAAATCAATTAAATTTTTTGGCAGCGATAAATTAAAAATCCTAAACCAAAAATTTAATTAATTAAAGTCAAAATTAGGTCTTAGAAAAAATAAATTCTCCAAAATAAAATATTTGTGGGTTCTAGATAAATTAATTTTTAGAGGTCACCCACTAGGGGAATATTGAAAATTTAAAGAAATTTTGGACCCTTAGATCTTGGTGGTTAAGTCAAAGACAATTTTTTGAGGAAATTAGCTCAAAATAATTATTTATGAGCTAATTAAAAAGGAATTAAAAGATAAATTTGAAAATTCCTCAAAAACTAAATATTTCGACGGTGGAGATTAAAAAATAATTAAATCTTTATCAACGGTCAAGATTACTTTGAAAGAAGATCAAGCCAACTAGCGGTTTAGAGAATTTATCTATAAATGAGAGGTAATTTGCCTCACAGAGGATCTAATCTTTGAATCGTGTACCAGCTCTTGAAGCTCTTTTGTAATTTTTCTGGAATAATAATAACGCAAAGTCTTTGGGGTTTTCATTGATGGTGGTGTTTCTCTCCTATTTCTTATGGTAATATTGTTCTCAATGCTCTGTTGAAATATATTTTAAGAAGTTGATTCTTAGCCTTTAGGAATAATCTATTGTACAAGTATCTTGCTTTAAGTTAATGGATCTAAGATAGCATTTTAATTCAATTAAATTAGTAGGTATGTCTATTTCTTAGGATTATAGTGTTGTTTTATATCTCTATCAATCTGACAACTTGACTTAAGTGTGCAAAGATCTTTTATATTCGGAAACTTGGGTGTGAGAGGAAGTCATAGGTCGGACCAGTCAACTCCCAAGTCATAAAAACTGAAAAGCCTTCTTGATTAAATCCCAAGACTTATCTAACGAAGTTTCTCTTGCAGGTTGTCTTGGCTAGCGCCTTATTTAAACTCATTTATATCTTAAAATCTTTTATATATGGTGCTCCAATTGATAGATTTGCTAATAAAAGAGCTTTTATTTAACAATCAAGGATTGGAGTTGGAATCATAATCCTTTGATCCATCACTAGAAATTTGTAAATAATTCCATTCTTTGAAAATATTTACTAATCCTTGCAAAATAATATTTGTATGTATCCTAACCTTGTATAGGATAATTTTTATTGTATATATTTTTCTTGGGGTTTATGCCTTTGTGTTTTCTAACAAATTTGAAGCCGAGAGAGAGGGTTTCGATTTTGAATGTATCCGTAAATAATTTGTTTGCAGGGAAGATTTTCTGAAGTCAAGCCCTTGCTCAAAACCCTTTCTTCATTATATGGCAGGAGGATTACTACTTCACCCCAAGGCCCATACAAAATTTTCTACAAATCTGAAGAGGAAATCAAATTTCTAGCTTGGATATATTCATATTTATTGTTTGCAGGTTTGATCTCTAGAACTACAAGGATAAACAATTTTACTGAAGCTCTAAACTGCCTCCTAGCCCAAACGGCTAGGGTTTCAAGGGTAGCAAAGGAATTTTGAATGTTGTCTATCATTTTTGAGAGACCATCTGGGGTTTTCAAAGGCCCATTTGCCTTCAAAAACGAATTCGTCCAAGGGTTCTTAGCTTCAGAAAATTCTGCAATTTTGTTTTGGGTCTGTGCATCAAGTTTGTGGTTTGAACATTATTTTGAGACCCTTATAACTTCAAAATCGAAATTCTTTTTCGGTTGCTTCTCTCTATCAAGGTCATTTAAAATTTTCGGAAGTCTTTCCCTTTGTTGAAAGCAAAATCAGATTTAATTGAGAAAGTCATTGACATCTTCCTCAGTCGCAATGCTTTCCCCCTTTTCATGAGCATAATCCCTTGGGGTTTGAGAGAAGTAGAATTTCTTCCAAGGAGAAATTCAAAGCGAAATTTTTGCTTGCTCTGAAGCTTTAAATTTGTGGAAGTTGCCTTCAAATCTGAGCACATTTCTCTTCAGCTGCAAGCAAAATGCCATGAGCGAAAATCTGTAAAAAATTTGAGCGAAATTCCTGTTTCAATTCAAGCATTCGAGACATGGGGTTTTAAAATTTAATTTCTTAGAAGCTTCTATATCCTAGCTGCATGATTTTACCCTCATCCATTGTGTAATTTTCCTCCTTGAGCCTGTGAGTCAAAAAAAATTTAGGAGCGTATTTCATTTGGGAAAGTCATTTCATTTATAAAGAGAAATATCCTAAGTTTTGAACGAAATACAAAGTGAAATTATCATTTGGGAGGAAATTATAAATTATATTAAAAAATTTATCATTTTAATTTCACTTTGAGGAACAGGAATTTTCTTTGGGAGAAATATTCTATTATAAAATTTGTAAAATTTGCCATAGGAATTTCCCTCATTAACTTTAGAGAAGGGCTATTTAAATTTTTATTTATAAACACCTTTGCAAAAGTTAGAGAAAAATATTAAAAAAAAAACTCTCTTAATTTATTAAACGAAAGATACCTTAGAAGGGAGAATAAGTTAGTTTGAAGGAAGATGGATTTCCTTTTTATTGAGAGAAATATTCTCATTTTAATCTTTAAAGATATTTCTCTTAATAATACTTTTGAGGAGAGGATATTTGCTATTAAATTTATTTATTTTATAAATCCTCCTTATTGGTTTTTAAACTCTTCTAAAGGGTTTCTTCTGCAATTTTTAATAAAAAGGGAATTGTGGGCTTACTTTATAATTGCGAGCTTATTTGAATATCATAATTATATTGGAGGTATAAGTTTCTTTCTTGCAATTGTTCTTACTTCACTTTAATGCTCACATTCTTGGATATCTTGATCGATTAAACTAACTTTCTTCTTGCATCACTGCTAATCTAGTAACTTGAAGTTTTCATGTTGTGCAAGTCATATAATTTATATTGAACATTGTTCATTAGGCACTAGTCTACATCTATTAATCTCGTTATTGCCTCATTATCCTTAATTGCTTCATCTTGTTAAGATCTACTTTTTCTCATTTAATAAACACACTTGCTAATTAATCTCAAGTTGCCTGAAGAGGTATTGATCTTGCCCTTAATCTCCGAGAACTTGTTGTTCCAACAAATTTTCCTCTTCCATTTACCTTTAGGGACTACCACCCTTGACTTAGCTAGGAGAGAATCTAAACGGAGTACACTCTTGCACTGTGTGTTGTAGCCCCTGGTGTACACTTTAGGTGACAACACAGCCTAAAGGAGGGAATTCGGCCCCTTGGAAAGGCTATATAAAAGAGCAGTTCGACCTCATTTGCAATCCACTCACTCACAAGTTCGATCTCAAGAAGGAAGTTCGATCTGTAGCTGGGAAGCAGCAGAAGAAGATATCGAAGGTCTAGAAGAAGAAAGGACGAAAATCTTGTTTTTGGGCTTTCTCTCTCTTTCACGTGTGAAGGATTAATGTTTCTGCAGCTTCCAACAAGGCAGAAATTGTTGGTCCAAGTTCCAGTAGCGTATCTAGTAACTAGGAGAGCAAAATACTCTGGTTTGTCTTCATTGACCTTGGAAGAAGTTGTCTTGATCAAGGAAGACTTCTCGAAGAGTTGAGTTAGGGTTTTTACAGCAAATACAAGGCCGATGTTGCAGTTTGTAGCTAGTTGGTGCCATATCAAGGAAGTACTTTCTGGAATGGCTAGCTTTGGAGGACTTGGTCTAGGGTTTAGGTCTTTATTGTCTCATTTGAAGCAGATTCTACAAGAAGAGAAGAGATTTCAGGGTTTTCCCCTTGGAGGGGTTTTGCCCTAGCTGATAGCCTAAATTATGTGTCCTATGTTGTTACTATTTATGTCCTTGATATTTGTTTGATGAAAAGATCTAAATAAAGAACATAAGAATACTAAAAAAGTTCACAAGCAAATATTAAGGTTAAGAAAAATTGAATTCATAGTTGCCACTTTGCATTTTCCAACACCTCAATTGCTTGCTAGTAAGAGCTCTGGTTTGGCGATTTCTCTGAGCTCTCTGGGGGAAGGGGAATGGTCCCTCGAGATTGCACAATTTGGAGTCCAAATCAATGTTGCTATCAATCTATGTCTTGATTCCCCTAGTTGATTACAGCAGCATGACAAAGGGCGTAATTCGCGAAACAGGATCTAGTCTAGGAGGAGGTGGAGAATATGGGCACAAAGTTTAACAACCTCTTGTATGTAAAGGGCTAGACAACTCTAGTCAAAGTATTGGAAGAAATTGGATAGGGTTTGGATCCCCCTAAAGTAATGAAATCTCCCATAGACCTCGTGATAATTGGGGCAACAGAAGATGAAATGCTCCTCAGTCTCAATTTATCACAAATAGCACAATTGGCAAATCATGTATGATTGGTCAATATGGGGGTCAACCTTGATCTGCAATCTATGGGAGCCAACTCTGAGCTACCCCAATGGGATCCAAAGCACATACGTCTAATGGTGAAGCATGTAATGGGGTCAAATGAGTCCATCCTTTACCACCATGAAGTGCTTAGCATAGAACGCCATCTTCAAACGCAAACTACCTAAGGGTTTACCCAAGTGACGTTGTTGACCATGTACATGTCAACAATCCGAGAAGTAGAGTACAAAGCAGTGAACAAAATTTTTCAGAGATCATTGTCATCATTTAGCATCATTTTTATCATTGTAAACCCATTTTTTGAAAGTTTATGTTGTAAATGATTCTGTTATGACTATTAAGCCATGTAATAACACCTAGGTAAGCCTGTGATTCTTCTCAAAGGGTTTCATCCTAGGAGTTTTTTAACCTCCCTGAATTATGTGTTTGTAAATACAGATAATCAGCATAGTTTCTCCCAAATATACCCCAAAGCTAGAATGGAATTCTTTGACGAGGTCTTAGGTGAGTCATAGTGTTTATCGAATCTATGTATTTTTCATACTAGATCATGTGTCTTGTCGCAAAATTGGGTAAAGTCTTGATGGTCTATGTCAAATGTGTATTTCCCCTACTAAGGGTTGATATTGTAATTATTTGATGTAAAAGTGTGTCTATGAATAATTTAGTGCATGGTTACTCATTTAGACACCATGGCAAAATTATTTTATTATAGATACACTTAGAGGGTGGAAAAATATTTATTCCCCTTTTGAGTCTTTTAATTAATTTTTCTAGCAAAAATAAAAAGAAATAATTAGCCAGAAAATTAATTATTTTTTAATCAAAAAAATAATTTGAAAGAAATTAAATTCTCTCCAAGTGGAAAATCATTAAAAATTCATGGGTCAAAAAAGAAATAAATTTTGGAGATCCTCCACCGAGGGAAAAATCAATTTTTGAAGAGAAATTGACCCCTTCAACCTTGGTGGTAGGGTCAAAGTGAATTTTTTGAGGATAAAAGTCCAAAATATTATTTTCTGGACAAGGAAAAAAGGGATTTTAAGAGATATTCGAATTTTCCTTCAAAAATAAGAAATAAAATTCAATCAATGAAGGAGATCAAGTTATTTCAGAGGAAGATTGAAGATGAGATTATTTTGAGAGGATCAAGCCAACTAGCTATTATTTTCCACTTGTAAGGATTTTCTTCTCTCATTTTATATATAAGAAAGCTATGAAACTCCTCATTTCATCTTTGGATGATATAACGATCATCTGATGTACTGAGAAAGGCTCTGCTGGAATTTCTTTGCACTCAATAAAAAGTCTTCAATTCAAGGTATCTCTCATTTGTTGATCTGTGATATGAGTTGGATGTTTTATTAATATGCTCTGAACTATAATAACATTAATTATTATTTCAATTTCCAATGGTAGGAACATCTATTAGCACAGGTATCTTGATTTAGGTGTCGGGCTAGAGTAAACACCCTAGAGCTAGAGAAGTCTGGTAGGTATCTCCAGATTTATAGATCTATCGTATGAATCAAACCCCTTTTGTTTAATATCATTTGAAGTGCATTGAGTTACAAGTTGCTCCAAGTCTTGATATAACGAAAATTTTATGCAAGAGGGCTTTGCAAAAATTTATCTTCAAATGTATTTACTTGTGGCATAAAGTTTAATATGCTAATGAGAGAAAAAGCTTATTTTGTACATATTTGTAAAATTATTTTTCCACTAACCCTTGTATTTTTAAATACTAACCTTTTATTTTTATAACTATTGGGGTTTTGGGGTTTTGGGGATTTTTGTGTATATTGGGTTCTTGGCTCTGTATTTCTCATTTTTTGCAGGTACATTGGCTGAAGGATTTGAAGAGATTTTAACTTTGAAAAGCTAGTAGCCTTGCCTAGCCTAGGCAGCCAGGGTTTTGAGGGTTGCCCTTTGAGCAAGTCATCCAAGCTAAAGGAAGAAATTATTGGGGTTTTGAGGGTTGATCTAGTCCCTAGAGGGTAAGATATAGCCCTTCCAAGCCCTAGTTGCTCAACGCTCAGACAGGAAAGGAGGGTCGCAACCCTTGGAGGCAATTTTGTAGTGAGTTTTTCAGGTAAAAATTTAAAATTTTGTTGTTGTAGGGAGTCGTGGCCTATTTTGGCTAGCCGCTGGGTTTTTAAGGCCTTTTAGGCCTAGACGCTACCCTTTGTGGGCCTATTTTGCTTGGCCGCAGCCCCTAAGGAGACTAATTCCCTTAATCAAAGCCCTAATAGGGCTTCTTTCTCTAGTGGCGGCCCTTTTGAGGGCTTTTTCCTCTAGCTACAGGCCTCAAAGAAAATTTTCTTGGCAGCCGCAACACTTTTGGGCTTGATTACCCCTAGCCGAAACCCTTTCTGGGCTTGTAGCCCTAGGCCACAGGCCTAGTTGGCCTTCTCTCCCATAGACGCAGTCATTTCTTGGCATATTTCTGAGTTTGGCACTTTCTGGGGCTAATATTTGTGGTTGCAGACTTACGGAAAGTTTGGAAAGGGTTTGAGTTGATTTCCATAATTGTTTTGCCATTAATCCATTGTGTGTTCAAGCTAGCACTTGGTTTTGTAGACTTGTCATTGGTTAGCATCTCAAGGCCTTGAAGCCTCACCAATCTACCAATCAGCCCTAGAAGCCATAACTTCAAATCATAAGAGGGCTGATCTATAATTTTCAAGCTAACATTTTTGTTGCAGGTGGTTGAAAAGGCCTAACTCAATAAGGGAAGCTCATATATCCATTTGCAAGGCCTCTAGGCCTAGGGTATGCTCTCTTACCCCTTTATTCTTCTCATTGTTTTCATGATCAGATCTGAAGTAGCCTTGTAGTAGTGGTGTTATTCTCATAAAATCATCTCTAAAGTGCTCTAAAAAATCTTCACATAATCCTAAGAACATTGCACACTTAACATAAACGGCTAATCAATATATATGATGTGCTTAAATTGGAAGTCTGATATAAGTGAAAATAGATCTGATATATGTTCATTAAAGACTGATATACAACGTTACAGCAGTAAGAAATCATTTCGCTAAGGCTTGACACTCATAAGAACTCATATCTAAGTACTCCTAAGCTAGTGGTAAAGTGTTAAAGTGATTGCTTGTATAAGAAGTTGATTATTTTCAAAGTGGTAATCTCATTGGAAAACCACTGTTGGCAATCTCATCTTAAGATAATTGTCCTTTAATTGATCATTGTAATAAGCATTGGTATCCTAATTGGAATAAACATTGTGGTGGATGTTATCACTCTCTCTTAGTTGATAATTGATCTTGTCATTTGTTTCATTTGTTGGATTGCTAAATAATTGGATATCATTGGTAAGCATTGAATCATTGGAGTAATTCAAAGTATTTTCCTTTAAGAGATCTTGTCACTTTGGGCATCATATCTTAAAGCATTGTTATTTCAAAGGTTTCTCGTGTTAACTGTATAAGCAAACTTTGATCATATAATATTGCTAATCACAAAACAATTCCTTGAAATCATTAGCTTCAAGTGCCAAACTTGTCACAATTCCTTTGGCTAATTGTGATCTCTCTGAAATAACTTGTCTTATTGGAGTACTTAATCTAAGTAATTGTCTCACTGAAGTCTTCACTCGCATTTTGCATTTCATTCTAGGATTAGAAGCACATATTTAAAATATACCTCCAAGCATAAGCTTGGTTGTGAGAAGATAGGACCACCTTTTTCATCCAAATTGTGAAGTTTAGACCCTCATTTGTGGTTAACACAGGTGACCTTGCAGTTCTCTTGCAGGCAATCCCTTGTAGGAACGGAGGCAATTGGGTGGTTAGAACTCCACGGGAGCTATCGTTAATGGGGCCTTAGCCTCCTTCCTTTGGACTTCTCTCTACAACCTACATTTGGGACTAACTTCAAAACAATTGAAGGAAAAGGATTTACCTAGAATAGACATTCTAACTAAAATTAACCAAGAGCTTGCATCTCACTAAGTTTTAGCTAGGATAGTTTTCATCCTAACGGCAACTATTCATCCAGTGTCTTGGATTTTAATCTATATTGTGCAAGTTAATAATTTGACTCCTAAGGCATTGGTCTCTAATTGATAATCTCAATAAATCTAATCAAGTTGTGCTAAATAATTGAACTTGTCAGTTATCCTTAACCAAGTTACTAGCCCATTAAGTTGTGTCCAGTGTTATCAAAACCGGACAGGAACCGGTGGAACCAGCCAGTCCGACCATTCATGGCCCAAAACCGGTCTAAACTGGGCCTCTGAACCAAAATAGGCCAGTTCTGTGCAGAAAAATTTTGCCTTTTTTTTAATTTTTTAGTTGGTTGGCCCACTTCTTACTCTCCCCTAGGCTAGCCTAATATTCAAGCCGATGGCCCTCAACCTAATAATGAAGCCTATGACCCTAGTATTGCTATGAAATTCATGGTAATGTTAAATTCTTGAAGTAAAAGTCACATTTTCCTTAAAGTTGGTAAAGATAATTACATTGCAGATCTTTTAACCAGAGAAGGAAGCAAAGCTCAAGAGATCAAGGCTTTAACAAGAGAAGATTGGGTTACTTCTACACCACATGAAGCTCCTCGTGGTTTTCGATGGGTTCTCATCTGTGCATCTTGTAGATATTGTATGTGTTGGTCGTGTTTCGGTCCAACATGTATTGTTTACCCTCTCTGGTACTCCATAAAATTTTAAAACATTGGCTGAATAAGAGTCTAAATGATCCCTATTGTAGGTCCATTAAGCTAGTCTATAGTCATACCCACATCCCATATACCAGATATATATTAGTCTTTGACCCATATATCAGTTATATGGACTATTGCACCTTGTTTAGATATGTAAAGAAGTATAGGTGTGTCACAATATACATTTCATGTGGAGAAGTCTCAAGTCCTTTCTCCCTTTGGAGTCCATGGTTTCAAATTGTAATGTACAGATATTGTCCCAGAGATGGAGTCAGTTTTATCTTTAACTCCCCCAAAATTCATCGATTTACTACACCAGGATATGAAGGAAATTGCAAAATTAGAAGCATGGTTTCAATTCCAAATCAAGTATAACGGATCAGAATTGGAACTAACTCATGAAGAACCACCTGGTTATCCTCATTTTAGAGTTTGAAGCAACTTCATTGGAGATGACATCAATGATCCCAGAGATTTCTTACTGACATCTTCAGATGAGGAAGCATGATGGACGGCATGTAAGATCTTAATATTCTGTTGTACATAAACTCTTGAGAAAATATTCTATCACATGGCTTCATGGGTGACCAAAATCACTCCACTTTGTATTATTTGGTTTCTGTGAGTTGTCCGAGCTGACAAAATCCACTATGTAAATCTATTTTGCACAAGATTCTGTTAATCAGTACAGATATGGTCTGATATGATAACAAAGGAAATCTTTAATAGTAATTTGAGAGGCTTCTTCCACCGCCTCAAACTCTTGTATAAATAAGGGGTAAGCCTCACCATTTGGGTATCGCATCCCAAAGAGTCTTCAAGAGTATGTGTGCTTCCAATGTGTCCAAGCTTTGTATACCATGTGTCTCAAAGTCTTGTATATTCAAAAGTGTATGCTCTCCTCTTGCCTTATTAGAGAATCCTAAGCAACAAAAGATATCTGAAATCCTAAAAGTCCTATTGTCTTGTATATTCTGGAGCATATCCTCTTCTCTTACCTCATCAGAGGATCCTGAGGAGCAAAAGCTTACTGAAATTTTGCAATGTTCATATAATAATAATAAGAATTCTCACTTTGTTATCCTTGGAAGTCCTGGCATATTTACCGTACCTGTTTCTGTGACTGCTTTTGTGATCTTGTCTATCCCCTGTGACTAGTGTACCATTGACATCTGCTATCTACTGTGTCTACGATATGTCTAAGATCCTGGTTATTCTGGTGTCGAAGGCAGTGTTTATTTCCATATATCACCTCCAGAAGTATTTGAGGGTGTGTTGTAACTGTCTAGTAAGTGAGACATGAAATCGAAGAACCTGTTGTAGGCAACCACTGAGGAGTTGGACATTTGAAGGCCAGAAGTGCTATTATTAGTCCGAGTGCTGCATTTCTTACTTACTTCTATAGGCCTTCTTTCCTATTTACATAAAACAGTGTACGGAGAGGTCCCAGTAGAAGAAACGGCAAGAAGTAGTTCATTCTCATTCAATGAGAATGCATTATCTAAAAAGACACAGCAGTCTTGGATCCCCACGATCCTTAATAGGCTCTCTCATGATAAATTATATGATTCCAAACTTGTTGCCCAGGGGCCAGGAGTACAAAACCTAACCCCAATAAGAACTCCCTCCTATTGCATTTGAAAAAATTTATGATTTTCCTATGTTTCAATTCCGTGCTACAAGTCTATTTCATTTTACTTCCATCAATGTTCCAATTTCCTTATCTCAGCCAGTATATCAAATCCCTTTGATGGAAATAAGAAGACGTTAAAAGGAGATTAGCTCATGACTAGAGCCATGTACATCTCGACCTGATCCAGTTTGGAATAAATCCTTTAGTCCTTCCAAGACATAATGGTTTATGTCTCTCCTGTGTCACAAGAAATTCACAGATGCTTTATTGGGAGGATTTGAGGGGCCTCTGCACAATGGCCCTGTTTGGTCCTTCGTCAAGTCTCTCTAACAGACCCTCATATTAATGAATTACTACAAGCATACATCCAATTTTCTGGCTTCAATATTACCCCTTGCTCTGAAATTGCCCAACTTCATACCACTGTTTGTCTCCCCTTTGCATCTACAACTATGCCAGCTTTTAATCCTAAATTGCTTAACCATGCACAATTTGAAGGTGTGCTAGTTGGCACTGGAAATGCTCCTCCCATAACCATTGGACATTCAACACTTACTCTTCTTGAGGAGTGGATACATACATACCAACCATTAAGCCAAAAATACCTTTTGGAAAGTGAACCTCGAAAATTGCAAGTTGCTGAAACAGCTGCTGGTCTAGTAATTAGATTATGACCTACTTCCTCTCAAAGTCCATGACATGCTCCCGACTGCTAAGATTAGGATGATCAGAATCCGAATCCAACAAAATTGTTCCTACCCCTTATATCCTAATTCTGATCTTAGAGCCCATATACAGTCACACAGATTACTTCCTTCTCATGTAAATATTGTTCAGAGGCATCTAAAGCCTCTTCTTCATCAAATGCTACTCCTCATGTGCAAACGAAAGCTTTTGAAGTTACCAAGTCTCTTCCCTCTACAGTGGATGGTCATAACGGGCAGCATTCGGACTGTCCAGAAAGCATTTAGATAATAATTCCGACCAAAGAGATGAAGATGTTGTCTAGTGCCCTTCCTAGGGAAAAGGAAGGTGAAAGAAAAGTATATTTTCAAGAAAGAAAACTTGGCCACAGGAATTCTATCCAAAATTTGCAGATGAAGCATTAGTGTCAGATCTTGAATTTCTACATTATAGAAAACCCTCAGAAATAGAGCCATCTGAACTTATCAAGTTACAAAACTATAACAAATATCAATCTCTTTGTCTTGCACAAAATATTGATGCTTTGGCTCAAGATGTTATAAAGACTAAAGAACATTGGCTGAATCGCATCCTTTGGTCAGTTCTCTTGATGAATTACAGAAACAACATCAGCAAAGCATAGAAGACATCCAAGAAAAGTTAGTTATCATTATGTATGTTTTGGCTGACTTGAAGGCTTCTTTGCCAGATATAGAGCCATCATCTCCAATAAATATTGGAGAATTTGAAAAGCAAGTATTCAAGTCTACATTTATTACTATTTCTTCTGATATAATTCAGAAAAAAACTAAGCTATGGGCCAGTAGAAGTAGAAAAAATAAAGAAAGCACTCAGCTTGGCTCATAAAAAATTTGAATTATTACAGTCAAGAATTTTCCTCAAATAAACATGGTTAAGAGGGAGGACGATCCAGAATCTTCCAAGAAAAGGGAAAATTAGGGGTTTGAAAATTTTCAGGTTAAAATGCCAAGAACTAATGGTGAACATAAGGATTTTGAACCTTTTGAATCTGCCTGGGAGAAATGGTGTAAAATGAAATATGGCTCAAATTCTAAGGTTCCCTATGATCCCTCTAATACTGACAATTATCCTGCCTGGAGCAACGAAAAACAAGATCATGCTCCTATAACTAATCTTAATTGCAAATCAAAAGATGAAGTTTTGATGACTATTTAAAGACTAAATGCATGGGCCATGACACGGAAGGCCCAATACAAGCAACGAATTTCATGGCAGGAATTAGCATTAAGAATTATTGGGGATTCACAGGAGTAGTGCGATTATGGTGGGATCGTCTCCGACATGAAGAAAAAATAAGCATTATGGAATCTAAAAAACTAATGGAGCATTAATGAGAGAATTTTATGGTGTTACTCCTCCCTCAACTGATCACTATGCTCAGTTGTATATGTCACAGTGACTTTGCAATATTAAACAGCTTTCTGATTTTTATTGCACAATGCAAAGTCCACTATATAAGACTCCAGATCCCGATAATACTGCTTATCTTAGGCACTATTCGGCATCCATGCCAGGAAGGCTTCCTGGTGTTGTCAAAGAAAATATGGAATTGAACAAAATAAATATTGAAGATGTTTCTTTGGCAGAACTACAAAATCAAATTATAATTGCATTGCAAAAGGAATGCTCAGAAGAAAGGTTCAAAAGAATATAATAAAGCAGTTAGGGCTTAATCTTGACATTTGCAATACTTATGCTGAGACTTACCATTTTGGTTGTCATTAAGGAAAAGATAAAAGATATAAACAGTCCTCTTCTTTTACAGGCAAGAATTGTTCTTGCAACCAATGTAAATATTCTTGTTCAAAAATATCTAAATTCTTCAAAAAGAAGGGATCTGCTCCAGCCAGATCAAAATTTATTTTCAAGAAAAGAATGAGTCCATCCAAGACTTCTACTTGTTTTATATGCAAAAGGAAAGATCATTGGGCCATCAGTTGTCCTCAGAAACAGAAGTCTAAGTACCAACAAAAACTCATGGATATTTTCCAATCTGCTTATGAACCAGAGGAATGGGAACAAATATCCCATTACAGTTCTGATGGTGAATATTTTTCAGTCTCTGCATCTTCTTCTAACTCTGAAACTGAAGATATACAACATCAGTTTGATCAGGTTACTCTTCCAAATGATTCAGCTTCTTCTTGTTTAGATCATAGTTTTCTTTCAAAATGCTTAATGTTCACTAATGTTTCTGCTTTAAAGCATTCACTAGTCTCTCTTCGCTGGTGACTTTACCCTTTGTCGTCAATATTAAGAACACATTGATCAGCTCGCTGATCAACTCATATCCCTACAGCAGCCCAGTGTGGCGGATTCTCTAGACTATTATGAAAGACATATAATTCCTGATCAGAGACCCGATTCTCCTTCTACAGCTACTTCGTCGGAACAAGCCCAGACTGCCAGGTATTATCAGAAGTCTTCTCCAAAAAATGTAGATGAAATGGATAGAAAAGCAAGTAAGACAGAAATAAAATGAGCTTAAAAATAGAAGAAAAAAACTTAGACAACTAGTAAGCTCTATTAAGGATGATGTTGGAGAATTAAATAAATTAAGAGCACAATTAACAGAGGTATTGGCTAAACAAATAGAGAGCCAATTAAAAGAGATTCCAGATAATGAAATACTCATCCCAACACAAGGGGTAGGGCACATTCCCCAAAGAGTTATGAGCCTAGGTTGACTAGGTTAGCCTTAACCAAACTTAAATATAATAAGTGATGCAATATAAATTTGGTTGTGAAAGAAAGCAAAGCTTACACCATTCTCAACAGCTCATTGGTCCCAAAATAAATCAAGAACCATCAAGTTTATTCGCATAAACAGTAATATGACATGGGCAAGGGAATTGGCAGCTCTTGTCTAAGTCACCGCGTTTGTCTTTGTGTTCAAGTTCGATTTCTTTGAAATTTGAATAATGTTCGACACTTTAAATTTTAGCAAGATAAAGTTCGGCATAAAATTCAACATATAGGAATTTGATTATATATATATATATATAAAGGCCGAAAAACACACACACAACTATTATTGGCCTTGTTTATATAAAAAAATGAATTTATAAACAATTCATAAAATCAAATGTTATATATATATATATATATATATAAAATCTACACATTGACCAATGACATATATACAAGCTGTGACAGTAACAGAAAATAATATGAACTCCACCATCGCAAGGCAACAAAATAATATACAAGAGGAGATACAACTGTAGGCGTGGTTTCAAATACAATTACTAAGTATATATGATACAAGTTGATATGAGCTTAACAATTCCACTGGCCAACTCATGATTAAAACATGATAATGACAACCTTGAACTCTTCATACATTATTTTAATATTTTGTCTTTATAACTAATAATGTAACATGTTAAATTTAAGCTTAATCTTCAAATATAATGTTGTTCGGTTTCATTGCATTCGCTGGCAGAGCCTAGAGGGTCGTCGGGTTGGGTGTGCAGTGTGCACTGTCACTGTGGAATCTGGATGCAGGGATCGAGTGTGAAGCAACAGGGGTTGAGTGTACACGACAAGTGTCGAGGGTGGATCGGTGAAGTGAGGGAGTTTGGGGAGTGAGTCGTTTTGCGTCCATGAAAGTTTTACCCTTTGAGGGTTTCCATTCTTTTCTTTCTTTAATATAAACTGTGAAAAACCACCGAACCACAAAAGATACCGCCCAAAAAAACGAACCCTAACACGAATTTCACGATTTTGTTCGAGTTTGTGAATGTATTCGGGTTCAAGTTCGCTTCAAGTTCGAGTTCGTATTCAAGTTCAATGAACCATATTGAATAAGTTCGGATTGCTTCGAAGTTCGGCGAATTTCGAATCCAAAGGATTTTGTTCGCCGAACCCGGTGACTTAGGCTCTTGTTCAAATTCTATGCACTATGACTGCGTACCAACATGAGTGAAGAATATTCATACTAGGGTTATGCAACACAAATGAGAAAACAATTCAACAGAAATAAGAAATCTTAAAAAAATTCCACATATTATAATTGTTTTCCTTATTTGTTTCTTAATGGAATGTAGATGCTAGCCTCCTGGGAAAATGAACTGGGATATCATAAGCATATTTGAAACAACAATTTGTATGTAATGTACCTACCTATTAGGAGGAACTTTGTTGGGGAGAATCACATAGCGTAGTCCATTCTTAAGTTGTCCACGATACAGCTTAGGATGAGATGGAATCCTGGAACTTAAGAATCCTTCCATATCAGTACCTTTAATTTCATGCTCCCATATTCCTAGTCCTTGTTTCTCTAGTAAGCCATCCTCAGGCCATGCTGTGCTTGCCACATGTGGCTCATCTGGCCCTATTGTTGCCGAAGGTGCTATGGCTGAGTGTTTCTGCAGGTCAACAAGGAAATTGATCAGAGAAAAGTGTCCATGATAATTATCTTTTGTTCTGCCAAACATAATATTAAGGAATTAAGGTTGGCATCCCATAATCAGCAAAATTATTGGTAACCTAGCAACTCAGATCTTGAAATAGAATTCATATATTAATTTCTATAACAATTTTGAATTTAAAAACTAGACAGAATAAACTCAACCAAGAATTTATAGTCAACAGCAACAACCCCTGTGCATTATCTACATGTAAGGGAAATAAGTTGAAAGATCTCGCACAAATAGATTAGTATATAAATGCAAGAAGTACAGAAGGCATTAGAAAGAAGCCAGAATCCACTGAAAACATATCAGTAATATGTAAATGAGACCAGAAAATGAGAACATATTTCCTTAAACGCATTTCGAGTTACAGCAAGTCAGGACTCAGACTTCTGACTACCTTTAGTTCCCCTAGAGTAGTGGGATGAAGATATTGGAATTATTTTTTATCTTGTTCACAAACCAAGCCAAGACAAAATCAAGCCTGTCAGGCTGTTGTGGAATGGTAAGTTGGAGCACTTGCAATGATAATGACACAAGTTGAAAGCCCAGTAGATGTGCTGCCCATGTTAATGCAATTGACCAAGGGTATCATCACAGTGATGTTCATTATCACCAACATCAGAACCGTATCAGTCCTATTACACTTGAAAGAGCAGTCCGAATTATCCTCTGTGATCCGAAGTCTATTGAAAAAGTCTGCGGTTGATATTCCGAAATTTTGTGCTAAAAGTCTGAAAGTCCTCAAGATCCATCTATGTGTTGGAATCCATGCCCGAGCTTCTCAAGTTATCCGAGTTCTCTCTATGGTACATGACATCCAAATTGAAGTTGTGATAACTCTGTGGTACCTGAGTTGAAGCTATTGTATCCTAGTCTCCTCCTTCCTAAAACAGGTCCGAGTCTCTGTAATAAAAATCTGAACTTGTAGAAGGTGATCTAGAAGTATGCCAAAGTCAAAATTTCATAACGCTACATGGCATCCAAGGCATCCGAATTATGTGGTCTTATTCAAATGAACTAGTCCAAGTCTGGAGGATCACAAGGCAAGAATCAACTCTTCTCTGAGATCCAAGCTACCTCTGAAGTGATCTGAATCTAAGTAATAATGATTCGAGTATATGACAACTCTGTGGAATTATGATGAGATCAAGCCTCAGTAGCCCGAATTTCAAGCTTCTATGAACAGTCCAAAGTACTTATAAAACTAAAATCAAATTCAAGTTTCTTAAACAATAATCAAGTCTGAATGTCGGACACCTAATCCGCTAAGGGTTCGTGTGGAATGTGAACAGTCACCGGAGTCAATGGGACCACTTGGTATATGAAGACCAAAGGTCACAAGGAAATGTATAAATGTATATCTTTGTTAATAAAAATGCAATTCATGTTTATCTTTCACATCTGATATATTCCATTTGTGTTGTTTAACATGGTATCAGAGCAAGCAATCTCCTGCCCTACTCAAGTGTGAACCACCTGTTTTTGTGGCCTCTGTAAACCAATGCTCTCCTCCTTGTGGATTGTATGCCTTTCTGAGCATTTGTTAGAATAGAGGTTGTTACCTCTATCAGCTCTGCCATTCCTCTATTGTGAGCAGACCTGCCCCTGCGACTGCAAATAGGAATATTGCCAGACCTGTCCCTCTCTACCAATGCAACGCTCTAACACTCTCTGTCAGTTTCATACTCCCACTCAGACCTGTTCCTGCAAACCAACGGAAGCTGTGCGCTCTTTCTCCATTCCTTGTTCAAACGTTACCTCTGCATTTTAGCTGTGCATTAATTCCAAGTCCATACTCCTGGTGCATTTTCTGTGATTATATTTGAAGTCTTGAGAAATGAATTGAAGCAGTTCCTATGAAAGTCATTGAAGCAAAACATTAAATCTCTGGTCATGTCACTGGAATATATTAATCGCTGGTTGTGCTATTTCACTGCATTGGAATGGAGCTCTCGGCGAGAAAGGGAGCATCATTGACTGGAAATGGAGTGTTGAGTTTTTGAAGAGCAGTATTGGATGTTGTTTCAAAGCTCCACATTGAATGGTTCGAATTACATCTGCGTTGGCAGCAAATATCTCTGGGTGCATTGGGTATATGTATTCATCTCTCTGCGTTGAATTTATGATGGATATGGATTAGCATTGATGTTGTGAGTATTGCTGGTTCAGAACCTGTATTAATGCTATGACATGGTTGTTGCTGCATTAAATTTTATTGACTGCTGCTGCATTAAACTTTATTGAACGACCAAAACAAGCTGAATTTGCTTTGTGTGGCTTAAAACCGTGTGGAAAGTGTTTGTAAAAGTGGTATATTATTGTTCTGTTGACAACTGTAAGTGCATTTCGTTGCATTGGAAGCATGGATACATAATTCTTCTCGTTGGAAGTCTGCATATGTAATTCACCATGTTCAATTTGCAGCTGGAACTCGGCTGTGATTTTCTAAACCTAGCCTCCTTTTCTGAATCTTAATTCAAGCCCAACATCAGCATTTCTTCTAATTATATGCGCAATTTTCGTTCTTAGTCTCACACAGTGACTTGTCTCAGAGTTTTCAAAGGCTCATACAACTACTACTCCAGCAACCATGAACAGGGTTTTGGATTTAATGAACGTTCACGCATAGCAAGAAAATTATTTTCAAGCTTAAATCTTGGCAAATGTGGGGGATCAATTCAGCAGGAAGCACAAAACGACACTTTCGCTTAAAGGACAGATTCGCTGACTGCCATTGATTTTCGAGACCAATGTGCCGAATGTCCTTCAAACTAAGGGGTAATTTTTTATTTATATATCGAAGAAAATTTAAGGTTGTAAGGATATGGCCACGGTTCCAAGAGGAGAACAGATGTGAAGGTCCGTTGTAGGAGGATAAAAGCATCAGACATATTGCACATAGGGGGCAAGAAGTCATTTGTATTGGATCTCTTAAGAACCACTGCACACAATCAACTCTCCAATTTATCTCATACTCCACAACCATGTATTTGGGTTGATTCCTTACCTATTAGAGCGATTGCTTTTATCCACTGGTAGTGTGACATTGAAGTTGTTCTATATAATGTTGTATGTGGTTAGACAATCCATGCATGTTGTCTGAGTGGATATGTAATTTCAATTCATCGAACAACCATAAAGCTCAAGACTGCATCAACATTCTTCTCTTGTGATACAGAAGTGGTTTGTACAGCAGTTTGCTTTTGTTCTTGATATCCAGGTTTGACATTGCACTTACATTTCGTGCTGGTAGTAGCTCTTCAATAAGTTTTGTTGACACTTCTATTTTCTTTGGGAGTGGAAGTACTTCATTTGGGTTGAGCACTCCTCCATAGTTTGAATTAACCAATAGTCTTCAATCAGAAAATGGCTGATGGAGTATTAGAGTTACTAAATAATCTGATATTTTCTACAGGTGAGGACACAATCAAAATCAGCAAAACCACTCTTGCTGATATTAAATTCTGTCTACAAAATGCACGGGACAAGATTGAATTTTTGCAGCTAGAATCTCCAGCGAGATGAATTAAAACAAGAGAGTTGTTATACTTGACTAATTTTTAATCAGAACAACCCTTTATTTGAGATTGACACCGACTCCCATCAGCTGCCAGCAACTAATCAAGTCATTGAAAGAGTAGAGTTGCATGCAGATGCAGAAATTGAGCCTGCACTTCCCAAGCCCATCATCAGACCTTGGGAAGAGCTTGTCAGCAACAAGCACACAACAGGTCTTGGATATGACAAGGAGGTGTCCTTTCATACTCCAGACTACTCTAAACCAATTCAGTTTCATAGTGATGGATTTCTTCAAAACAACTCATCATCAGTTGTTCCTGCTCCTCATTCGCAGCCATAGATTGTCAAATGCCAAAATTGTGACAGAGTTGCCCATGTGAAAGATCATTGTTTTGATCTTCACCCGTGCAAGCATTGTCATAAAAACACTCATCATTAAAATGGACGCTTAAGAAACAAGCCTCCTGCAAGAACAAAGATTCACCTTGGATGGATTGCTTCTTGGTAGTGGGCTTCAACAGCCAAGAAACTATTTCGCTCATAGCACAAAATTTGTTCTCGAGTTCTGAAAAGTCTTGCAGTTGTTTTCTCCATCTTTTCTCCTTGTATCTAACAGGGGGGGAATGATGGTCATCTACAAGTTTCAAAGCCACATTATGCAAGCTTGAGCCACAACCTGAACCTGGTCCCTGAGCCTACAACCATAGACAGCCAGAGACAGAGAAGCCCCTAAGCATGCCTTTGGTTGGTGGCCTTCCTTAAACCACCGTAGGTTGCAGACCTCCCTTTTTCCAGGTTGAAGGTCTCCCTCTTCAAAGCATTAGGAACACTTCCTCTAGCAGAACACTTCAGCTTCTTGCGAGATTTGGAAGAGTTCCAGGAATCGCACTAAGCGTTCCATGTTGAGACCCCAATGGTCTCTGTTTTCAAAACAATAAGGAGCACTTCCTCTAACAGAAGACTTCAGCTTCTTGCCAAATTTGGAAGAGTTCCAAGAACTGCACTGAGCATTTCAGTGTTGGTGGTCATCCTTAAACCACCGTCGATTGAGACCTCGAGTTCTCCCACCTTATACCATCATCTCAAAGAGCACATTCAGCTTATTTTTGTCATGCATTGTTGTATTTTTGTATTACAGCTCTTTTTATGGACTCGTATATACCCCTTCGGATTAAGGGGGAGGATGTTGGGCGCCTAATCTACTAAGGGTTGGTGTCGAATGTGAACTGTCACCAAAGTCCAGGAGACCACTTGGTATATGAAGACCAAGGGTCACAAGGAAATGTATAAATATGTAAATCTTGTTAATAATATGCAATTCACGTTTATCTTTCACATCTAGTCGATTCCATTTATGTTGTTTAACACTAAATATATTGCATTTATTACCTCCACGGAATACAACTTAGCAACATCCATGGCATTCGAATTACATTAGCATTGTTGTGACAATGTTGTGACAAGTATTCGAACATCTTTATCTCTAAAGACCTTTTTCTATGGCACAACTCTGTGAAGGTTACAAATCTATGATGTGACCATGATACTGTTTTCTATACATAAAGGAAGGACGAAATATATATCACAGAAAGCTGACCTGATTTGAAGAAATTCTTGGATTGGTTTGGCTTGAGATCCAAATTACAATATAACTTGAAGTGTGGGATATAAGTATTAAGTGGCCTGTGGCAGTAATTCCCTTGCAGATTAAGAATCTAGGGTTTACAAAAACCCCAGCAAGTTGAGAAGAGGATGAAGAGAAAAACTTATCAAGCTACAATTAGAGTGTTGGTATGTAAACCCTAGCAAGAGTTTGAACAAGAAAATTCTAGGGTTTGTACCCTAGGAATGATAGTTTCCATTATAAAATGAAACCCCAACCTTTGCAAAAACGACATGACATCAAGTTGATGCTTAGGATGAGGATGGTGAAAATTACAAGTCCAAGATTAAGAGCGACGTGATTCTCTCCTCAAAAGATAAGTATTCCATAACTTTTCTCTTTTACTATTGTTATTACCTTTGACAGTTTCGTGTCTACGTAAACTTTGCTTGAATGTAATCATTCTTTCATATCCTCTCAAAGAGGATTGCAGGACAATGGCTAAAGCTGCCCAGGCATTGGCAACAAATGGAAGAATTGGAAGAATGAAGCAAAGCATGAAGACTTTCCCGATGTGTATTAGAAGAAGAACCGAGTTTAGAGGGAGAGAGCAATTAAGAGTATACCTTGATTATTTATGCCTAGGAAAAGTTAAGGTCCAGAGTGCAGTGGACCGAAGTATAGAAGCAAGAAGTTTCTCCCAGTAAAAGGAAGAGGTTCATGATAAGACATTTTTCTTAGTTGGAAGAGTTACCCTGATTTTTTGAAGGACATGAAAAAGGAGTCTCATGATTCAAGAAGATCTCGTACTTTGGGATTGATTGAATAATTTGTTTCTGACAAAGGTTGGACTCTTGTGTCAGAGGAAAAGATGTTGCCTTCAGAGGGAACTAGAAGCATAATTTGACATAAAGGACTTTGAATTGATACACTACTACTTGGGGCTTGAGGCTTGACAAAAAAACACACACACAACTATTATTGCTCTTTATTTAAGCCTTTGCCATGGTCTACCTCTTCATCTAGTCATGATGATGAACCGCACTTGTTGGTTCAAAACACATCGGCCAAAAATTTCTCTTATGTGATTTCTACCGAAAGACATTGCTTAATTCAGTATGGATCACAAAAGCTTGAATACAAGCAAAATATATATATATATATATAATATTATATGAAAAATAAATAAAATATTAATTATAGCAACATAAACGAAAAAATAAAAAAAAAGACAAAAATCAAATATAAAATATATAAAAAATACAAAAAATACAAACTTTAAAATTTTAAAAAAAAAAAAATTAACTTGAAATTAATTTTAAATCAAAAATAAATAAATAACAAAAGGGGAAAATATTTTTCAAAATACAACATAATTTAGAAAAATATATAAAATATCAAACATTTTTTGAAGTTAAAAAATAAAATAAATAAACATAAATCATTTAAAAATAATAATAATAATATTTAATTTAAAAAAATAAAAAAAAAGCTAGGGTGGTAGGGGCGATCCAGGAATCGACCCCCGAGCCTATTGGAACGCGGGGAGGGGGGGCAAAGCGAGTTGCATGACCACTACCACCCCAAGCCTGTTGGGTCGCGGGGATGGGGGGGAGCGAGTTGCACGACCCCTGCCACCCCAGGCCTGTTGGGTCCCAAGGGTGGCAGGGGGCGACTCGTGCAGTGCCCCTCCCGCCCACCACCACACCCAAGCCGGCTCGAGGGTGGCAGGGACCGACTCCATGTCACCCCCAGGCCGACTAGGCCGCAAGGGTGGGCAAGGATGGAGCCACGAGGGTGGGCAGGGAGGAAGCTGTGCAACTCCCTCCCCGCCCACCCCCGCAGCCCAACAGGGCCGCCCGGAGTGGTAGGGGTTAATTCCAAGCCCTAGGGTGGCAGGGGTCAATCCCCGGAATGGGCCCCTGCCACCCAATGCCTGTTTTTTCATTTTTTTTTTTAATTTTTTTTTCAATTTTAATTTTTGAATTTTTTATTTTTTATTTTTTTAAATGTTTTTATTATATATGTTTTATTGTAATTTTTAATTTCTTTTTAAGTGGTTTTTATTTTAATGTTAACTTTTTTAATTTTAATTTTTAAATTTATTATTTATTTATTTATTAAATTCTTTTTAAATGTTCTATTTTAATTTTGTTATTTTTTAATCTTTTATAATTTTTAATTATTTTGTCTTTATTTTATTTTATTTTAACTTGTAAAAAAAAAAAAAATTATTTTTTGTTTTTCGTTAATTTTTATTTTTTCTTAAATTATTGTATTCTGTGAAATGTTTTTCCTTTTTTTTAAATTTTTGTTAAAATTTTTTAAATTTCTAATTTAATTTTGTTTATTTTACATTTTTATAGGTTTTTGTCTTTTTTATATATTTTATATAGTTGATTTTTTTGTCATGTTTTTTATTTTTATTTATGTTTATTATTTTGTATTGTTATTATATTTTGTTTTTTTTTTGTTGTTTTTATTTTTTTCAATATTTGAATTTTTTCTTTTGTATTTTCATTTTATATTTATTTATATATTTATTTTTTTATTTTTTTTCTGCAGGGTCCATGTCAATGCTCGTCTAACTACCCGATCCCATTATGTGCAATTTGGTAGTTGATTTTAAAAATTTTGTTGTAATGAATCGAGTCTGTATCCACAATGTGTCAATTTCATGGTTGGTCTCTAAGTTTTCATTACAATGGGTTCAGTGCACCTATAATGAGTGTCAATTTGATGGTTGATTTTTAAATTTTTGTTGCGATGTATCAAGTTGTCTTAGGCTAAGATTTTAAAATTGTTATACATTTAGCATTTAAAAAATAAATTACTCTTGGTATATTAACTCTTTCATTCAGGTGTTCATTTTTAAAGGTTTTTTAGTCATAAAAATTTTCCATAATGTCATGTTTGAAATATTTTAAAAACTTAAGATGTTTTTGTAGCCATAATCTTCGATTTTAATTCCATGGTTTTAAAATTGTCAAGATTTTAATGTTTTTCTAAGTCGTGATATTTTATCTTTAATGTTATGGTTGAAAACAGTTATAAGTATTTTTTCTTGAGCACCATGCTTGAAAATTGTTGGAATTTTGAGATTTTTCAAAGACATGATAGTTTAAAATTTATGTCATGCCTAAAAAATCTTGGAATTTTGAGACTTTTCAAAGACGTGATATTTTTATCTTTAATGTCATGCTTGAAAATCGTTGGAAATTTAACGATTTTCGAAGTCATGATATTTTATTTTTAGCGTCATTATTAAAAAATGTTGAAAATTAACCGTGAAAAGGAAGACTTATTCCAGCATCAACACTTTTTTTTTTCAAGGTGTTTTTTGCACAAACAAAAAAATTGTTTTACTGCCATTTTTAAAAAATGTTAAAAATGTACTCCGAAAAAAACAATGTTATTCCAACATCAACACTTCTTGTTTTCACCCTATTTTTTCATGTTTTTGGGGGGGTATTGGGCTAGAGTACCCATTTTGAGGTAATAGTTCATGTTTGATCAGTAACTATATTTCCTCCCATCAATGAAAGTTTGTAAAGTGTAGGGGACATCCACTGAAGCGACAGTGGGTCCTTGTCCCATTGTTGTCAATTGGTCTAGTAGTAGTCCCTTTCGAACCCCTCCCAGGCCCCTGCTACACTGAGCTGTAACACTACCTATAACTCGCCTCACGCTAGTGTCAGCCCCTTTTAACAACCTCAACTCCCGTGAAGCTAACCTCAATTCCTGTTGGCATTATGATACAAGTGTTGTCCTTGATGGCAACTCACTCACAGCTCAGTTCAATTTTGATGGAAGGCAACCCACAGTGTAACAGGTCCATTCAGATGTAACAAGGCATTAGTACAGAAGAACAAGAAGATGGAACTAAAGTCTACTAATCAGAATGAAGAAGTTGATAAAGGATGGTGAAAAGCAGTTTAAGATGTATACGCGGGTCCACTTAGTCAAAACAGTGTATACACGCTGGTTCACAAAACAAAAAGGTGTATACACGCACTTTCACAAGAAGAAAAGTGCGTATATGTTGGAAAATCAAGGAAATTCAAGAGGAGACAATACCAGGGGTCAATACCATGATATTAGCCCACAATATTGAACAGAGTAACGACTATTTGATCCCGTCCAAGAATACTACGGGTCCTACGTGGTTTTGGTTGGAGTTACTGAAAAAGGCTTAAAACTATATAAGGAGGAGAAGATCATAAGGCCAAGGTGTGCAAGTAAAAGGGTTTCTAAGGAATGCTTCTATCTGAAGTATATTTTCTGTGGCGGGGGCTATGTTTGTGATTTGATCTAAAATATTTTGTGCACCTTGAATTCAATGTTGGATCAGGATCATGAGACCTAAAATGTCTTATCATTGAATGATCTGATATTCGTTGGGCTAGATCTGATTATGTACACCTGTTTTACTCTTTAAATGTCATGATCTGGGTTTGTCTATCCGGAATAGCAGCGAAGTTATGAGTTAATATTTGCAGATCTATACGATGGTTTGTCTCGGTAAAAGTGTGTGTACACGCAGGCTCTACTCTTCCAAGTAGTGTATACAAAAGAAAAGCCTATTCTTCAAATCTATCTGATCTATCTAATCAGTTCTGTTGTTTTACTATTGTCTGTCAATGAAGTCTTCTTAGATCTGAATGTAAAACTGAATGCATAAAGAGTTTGGTGTCTAACTGATTGATTGTCTAAGTAAGAAGGGTTATCTCTGCTACTACCTGTGTAAAGTTCTAAAAATTGACAATAGATGTTCAATATATCGTTGGTTGATACAGACTTGATTTAGAAGTTTTATGTTTCAGTAGTTTTTGAGGGTATACGCAGGTTTTGTTAAAGGAAGTAGCGTATACATTCTAATGCATGATTATTGAGGTTACAACGGGTTCTAAATGATGATGTAGGTTTTTGGGTTCAACACAGTGTTTTGGTGACAGTGATCTGATTGTTCAAATTAACTAATTATTGGTTGATACAGTTTGAGTTTCAAAGTTTCTGATGGGTCCAGTATGAAAATTTGATGAAACGAGGCCTTCATTTGTATTGTTGTGTATCGGGAGCATCCAGTCTAAAAATTTATGAAACGTGGTCCTTGGAAAAAGAGAGAAGGTCGTAGCCTTCTGTATGTCGACGCCTACGTACTAGTAAATACATTGGTTAGTACAAGAAGTGGGGGTTCTAGCTCCCTTCCCGTAGAAGCTGGAAAACAAGAGAAGGTTGTAGCCTTCTACAGGTGAGTGCCTGCGTACTGGTATGAGTCTGCACCAGTACAAGATTGCAAACAAATTTTCTTAATATTAAAAGAAGACAGAGACGACAGCAACAGGTGGTTTTTCTCCTGCATTGGGTTTCCACCTTAAATCTTGGTGTTCATGTGTGTTGCTTATGTGTGATGGTTTATTATGTTTTTACTGCAGTATTTAATAAGTTACTAATGCACTGGTTAAAGAACAACACATGATAAATTGACTAAATAATAAGTTCTCTGGGTATATGCTAGTTTCTCTAATCATAGTAGTGTGTACATGCTAGTTCACTTCACAGAAGTAGCGTATATAAATCTGTTGGGAAATGAAAAATTATTGATTAGATAGTACTGATTCAGATTCACCCCCCCTCTCAGTGTTATTTCCAAAAATTCCTTCATCCTAAATGGTTAAAATTGAGAGTAAATTCTTCTACAACCTAGGTACATACATCACCTCCTTCACCTCCATAAGACTCCCCAAGTCTAGTTGGAACTATTGATCTGAAAATGGGGCACTTAAAGGCTTCTTGTGAGTTTACAAGAACCTCTCCCACTTCCAAAGCTTATATATTCCCAAGATCTAGTGATTAACCAATTGCGGAATTAAATATGCTTGAAAATAGGTGTATGCTGGTGTTTATTTTTATATTGTTTATGTGCTTTAAGTTCATTTGCTTGAGCTGATATAAAAACATGTAACGGCAAATAAAGCAGCAATGCAATGCAGTGACAAGCAAACACACATAACAGCAATATAATATGGAGTTCACCCAAAACTCTTAGGCTACGTCTCCTTGAGCTCTAGTCAAATCGACTAGGCTCTCTGGGATTATAGCAACAGTTCTTTTACAAGCTCCACGCTTAACTCCACCGGTTTACGAAAAAACACAACGGGCTTAGAACACCATCTCATCCCGGGCTCTGAAGCTCTCGGCTTTCTGGCTCTGGCTCTCGCTCTTGGCTCTGGCTCTTCGGCTCTGGCTTCTCTGAGCTCTTTCTCTCGGCCTCTGCGTGCCTTTGTAACTCGCTTGACTTTCAAGCAATTCTTCAGCAACAACTCACTACTGTCAATTGAGCTCTCTGGTTCACTCGACCTCCAAGTGACTCCCAAAACTCTTTGTGTTGCTTCAGCAATCGTGCTCTCTGGCTTTTGTGAGGCCTCTTCCAGCTCTGCAGCTTCCCCAGTCGTTTCTCTGCATGTAATCATTCCTCTGTGGCTCTGCAGCTTCTTCTGCTCTTTGTCTCTTCGACTGGCCATCTGGCTCTGTGGCTCTGTGGCTCTCTCAATGTTACAAACGCATAATTGCCTATAAAACGCCCGCTTGCAGTGTGGCACAATGATCAGGGGCAGTTACAAGGAATCAGGGACCTTTCTTCAGGTGAAAAACCGAAGAAAAAAAAAGACCATATTTTCCAATACATAGGAAAACGCCTCATGGAGCGTTTAATCAGGCTTCAAATATTATTGAATTGCCCCTAAAAACCCTTTCAGGTCCGCCTTTTATGGCTATCGCAAGCCCATCGTTGATCTGCGTGATCGCCGATCCAACAACTGACAGTCTGTTTCAAGTGGCTTATGTGCACGAAGGTTACCAGTCCGAAAAAGTGGTTTTCTCTCTCCTTAGCCATGCCACGTGTCGGCCAATGTATAGGTTCGGGCCACGCCCATTCAAAAAAACTTACCGCCTAAAGCCTGCCCGAAAACCCGCTTACCACGGATTTCAAAATTTATAGGGTTTCATTTATAACCCTTTCGAGTCCGGTTTTTATCGCAATATTATTGTTGCATGACCAAATAGCCAAAAACCCATTTACATGGGAAATACACTGAAAATCCGAATTTCCCGGATTTCAAATTCTATGAAATTGGGTCTATAAATCCATATCAGGTCCGGGTCCTGATCGCTAATCGCAATCGCAACAGCCCGAGGGTCTGTAATTTGGGTATGCTGACTGCCGATCTGCCGATCATTGATATCGCACCTCGCGTCTCGCATCGGCAAGGCCGATGCCTTCTGCTCCTCCGATCATCGATCGATCGATCGCTCCGATCGCCGATATCGCAATCACATTATCGCATTATCACACGTCACCTTGTCTGGGGTCCCAATGTCAGGCGAAGGCCTACTTCTAATCCGATATATCAGAGATCGTTGATCGAGAGTCCTTCCACATTTGCGTTAAGTCCTTCCCTTATGGCCTTTTCCGATGTGATTTCCTTAAGGAGCCTTCTAGGCCATTTTTAAAAGAAATGTCTCCTTTTCCAAAGGACAAAGGCAACCTTCTTTCTGCGATAACTTTTTCATCCAAAGTCCATTTTAGCCCATTCAAGTTGCAGTAGATTCAAAATGAGAAGATCTATGCAATGGGACTATTTCCAAGAGCATCCTTGGACTTCCATTTTCCTCTGTGAGGAACACTTTAGACTTAAAGGTCTATCTTAGATCCATTTTGGATCAACTATATGTTGCCAATACCCTCCACTGCATAGCTAGTGTTGCCACCAAGTTCATATAAGTCTCTATTCTCCTTGCCCATAATGGGGAAGATATCACGAGCTCCCATCATGTAACAAGAAGTTCCACTATCCACAATCCACATCCCTCTTGTAATAGTGCCAGAAAGACAAGACACTAGAGAAAATTCCTCCTCAAATTTTTTAGGCAACTCATCCATCTTTGCAGATGCAATTGTTGATGTTTCCCCTTGCCTTTCTTCTTTTTTGGACATTGTCCAACATAATGACAATACTTATGAGATGCAAAGCACTTGAATTTGGTCATGTCTTTCTTTCCTTGGGAAGATGCTACTCCATTTCGATTTTGTTTGGCTTTACCCTTGACTTTTTTGTTTGCCTAGCAAGAGCGATGTTCTCCTCATCTCCACCTTTGTTCTATCCACCAATTATGGATTCGTACCAAATCTCTTGTTGGGTGAAGCCATCCGACAATCTAGCCTAATCAGGAAGCTTATCTCTATCTAGTATCCCTGTCACAAATGTATCCCATGGATTGGTACACCCTGTCAGTGCTACTTTGACAAAGATCCATCTCATCCACCTCTTCCCCAATGTAACGAATAAAATATATATAAATAATGTAAAATAATATAAATGATAATAAGCATAAATAATAATTAGTTAAGTAGTAATTAGATTGAAGAGACATGTCTAAATGAGACATGACTCTTCATGAAGAGACACTTGCATGGTATATAAGCAAGCCTCTCATTCTCATTGTAAATCATTATCATTCTTATTCACACATTTAATATATAATATTTGTATCATCATGGATATCTTGATATTCCAAGTCTTTTGGAGTAATTAATCTGTAGAAGGAACTTCGTTCACTTCATTTGGTATCAAAGCAATTCGGTCCTCTAGGTTGTTTAACCGGTGCACAAAGCTCGTTCTCCGATCCAAGTCTTTGGCTATCGACTCTTCGTCAAATTTATTGTTGTTGCAGTTCAAGCGTTTCGCTAATTATTTGGGGTTTCTTCGTCTCGCTGCTAGGCCTTTGGCTATATATATATATATGTTGCAGGAAACGTGGTATAGAGGTTTGTTTCCGTACGGAAACGGGTACGAAACGCGGAAACGCGTTTGGTACAGCCGTGAAACGCGTTTCCGGCCGTACTGCCACGTTTCCCGAAACGGAAACGTGGCCAGTACCGCCGGAAACACGTTTCAGGGTCGTACAACCCACGTTTCCTCATTAATTTGTGTTTGTTTTTAATTTGTTTTTTAATTTACTTTTAGGGTATGTTAGTGACTTCTTGTTGCTTCTAGATGCGTGTCTAAAGTTATAAAAGTGAATTTTTGCCCTAGTGTTGATATGCAGTTCATGGTAATGTTAAATTCTTAAAGTAAAAGTGATATTCTCCTTTATTTTTCATTTCATCCTTTTACTTAAATTTTTAACATTACCATGAAATGACTCAGGATGTTTGAGAGTGGTTTCGCCCTCATTGGATTTCATATGGAGAAAGTAGAATTTTAGATCTCACTCAAAACCCAGCAGACTTATTTGTTTTTCGGGATTTCAGGATTGGAGGGATTGCAATGTTTCCATTGGATTTTATCATGTACTAGGGTATGAAACTTGTATTTAATCAAGAGAACCAAGCCCTCTATGCAGGGGAAACTCCTAATAATCAAGATCATGTAGGGTACTAGGGTATGAAACGTGCATTTAATCAAGAGCACTAAGGTCGTTTGACTATGTAGGAGGAGACTCCCAATGCAACAATGGTCCTTCTAAAGAATGGGATGTAGATGCAGAAAATCTTGATTTGGATCTCTCTCTTGCAGCCTTATAGTTTTTATTGTACTTGCAGCCTCATATATTAATATAAATAAACGCTGATTTTGAGATTTGGATATATAATAAAGGTTGCTTTTGGATATTCCGATATTTTTATTTCCATTATGTGATCATTCATGAGTAAATGTGATTGTAAATTTAAATCTTAATGTTAGTGTAATAATTTATTAATGTTTCATTTTGCTTTATGATGCACATAGTAATATTTAAATTATTTCAATATATATATATATATATATATTCGCGTTTCCCCGTTTCCAAAATTTGGGGAGGTCGCATTTCGTATCGCTTTCCGTTTCGGAAACTTGTACCTGTTTCCCCGTTTTGTGCAACTTAGGTTCAGTATGATGCATCCGTCATCCGAGTTCTGATTGCTGCTAGACTCTGCGCTATCACTGAGGTCTCTGTGTTGCTGTTGACTCTGCGCTGTCACTAAGGCCTCTGCGTTGCTGCTGACTCTGCGTTGTCACTGAGGCCTCTGCGCTGCTGCTGACTCTGCTTTGTGCCAACTTCCTTGTTGCCAACTTTGCTCCGTGCCAATTGCACTACTGCCAACTTTGCTCTGCGCTGCTTAGTATTTGACTGCTACTAGCTACTGCATCTGTCACTCTGGCACTTGACTACACCACCTGACACTGGTCCGTCCTACTACTGCTGACTATGGGCTCCCGTAGCAAGGTCTTGATCCAAGAGGTGGACTCCTCTTCCTTCATAGCCTTTGTCCCACTGCTGCTACTGCCACTAATTGTTGCCTTCATCAGATCACACCTCATCTCTTGCTGCTACAGATCAGCCCATACACGTTCCCAATCTTGTAGGTGTTCTCTGCCGAGGATGCTCTGGACAAACACTTGCCAATCTTCAGAAACACTATTTAGCGCTAATCGAACAAACTCTGTAGGTTGGGGCCCTGACCCTACTTAACGCAGCGAATCCTGTACTTCTTGAAGCCTCTTAAGGAAGGGGTCTATTCGCTCCCCTTTCTGCATCCTAGTGCATCTCAACTTCTCTTCTAAGTGCATCTTCCGCTGCTCGGAAGATCCTTCGTATAGCGTAGCTAAGGCTTCCCACATCTGCTGGGCAGTATACTTGCCGACTATATGGGATACTACATGATCTCGAACCCCGTTGAGAATGATCCTCTTACTCTTCGCCGTTTCAGCCTTGTACTTCTTGAGTGGATCTGCATTGGTGGGCACAACTATCACACTATTGACATACATTTTGAGATCATCCTCATATAGAAGGCAAGAGATCCTAGCCTTCCAGATCACATAGTTGGAGGCTCTGTCCAACCGATCTTGATCTCTCAATCTAGCTGCTGCCATCTCTCCAAGAAAAGTCGAATTGCTCCCTCTTCTCCTCTGCGCAACTATTTGCACTCCCTTCTGGAGTGAGAAATCCCACACACAACTACTACTGCTCTGCCTGGAAAAATTTGAACTTCTTGGCTAGAAGTTCTTTGAGAAAGAAATTCCCTCAGTATGTGCCTTCTTCTTTTTCTGACGCTTTTCTGCCTCAGCAACTGTTGCAGAAAAACTGTGTCCCACCTAAAGACTGTTGTTGCACTGAAGCTACTGATGTGTTGCTCCCTTTGCCGCTAACAAATCTCGACCTGGAAAATATCTCTTTGTCAACTCACTCAGAGAGAGATTTTTCCTTGAGAATCTTGCCCTCCTGGCACTGGACTGTTCAATCCTTTTGGGGATTTGATTTGCTGCCTATGCAACTCTTCGATCTCCCTCTTCAGCTCAGCGCTGGGCTCTTCAAGGGGATTCTCATTCAAGGGTCCCTCTTCAACGGGATTCTCATTCATTCCAGTTTCTTCACATAAACATCAACAACAAGTTCATCATAAAAAAATTAGCCATGGTGGATTTCAAACATTTCAACAAACAGCATTCAACTGTTCATCCAGCTTTAGCCGGGGCTTCTCTTAGAAGCAATCATCAACAACAATAGACCATAATCAAATCTAACAAATAATTAGTGGCTTCAGCGGAAACAAACATCATCAAATAAATCAATGAACCAACCAATATCAAAGTCTTACAACTTCTTCAAACCATTCATTAGGAAGATATTGATGGATCTGCAGCCCATTGTGCCAAGGATATCATTAGGTTCATGCCTCAAAAGCAACTCCCTCTTACACAAAAGTCCTCTTCATAAAAAATCATGGGCCCATCTTTGGCATATCTAGATCAACATTTTTCTTCAAAGCTTCTAGCCACCTTCATGAGAATGAGCTTCAATCAGGCCGATCTTGTCTGCTCCCTCTGAGTACAAAGGCTATTGCGAGTCTTCTTGTCACATTGTTCTTCTGTTATTTCCAACGATATGCCACACCTTGGTAGTCTTCATTATGTACCTGCAATCCTCACGAGGAGGTTGTGGAAGAACAAGAACAACCAAGCAAGCTAAGAGACTCATAATGAAATAATAAAAAATAATCAAGATCGAGTCAATCTCATCACATCATCAAGGAGTTCATGCTATCATCAAAGAGTTCATGTCATCAAGGAATCCACAATATCATTAAGGAGATTTTATCACCAACAAAGTGTTTATGGAGTCCAAGTCATTAGGGAGTTTATATCATCATCATCATCAAGGAGTCTACATCATCAATGATTCCACATCATCATCAAGGAGTCAATGAATCATCATTATCAAAAAGTCAATGAATCATCATTATCAAGGAGTCTACATCATCAAACGATTCCACGTCATTATCATCATCAAAGAGTGAGCACCAATTTAGATCACCATTAAAGAGTTCAATCATATCATCCACGTCATCAATCATTGTTAGCAAGGAGTACTTATCATCATCAACAAGGAGTACATGTTGTCAACATCATAGAGTACACATCATTCATTATTAAGGAAGAGTACACATCATTCATTATTAAGGAGTCCACATCAACATCCTCATGGAGTCTGTATCATTGTCCGCATCATCAAGAAGTCCATATCAACATCAAAGAGTTCATATTCACATCATTAAGAAGTCTATATCATGAGTCCACATCATCAACAAAACCACATTATTATCAACGAGCCCATATTATCAACAAAGAATTAGGGTTAGATTCATTAGACTTAGATTTCTTCTCCAAACCCAACCTAGGGTTTTACAAATTATAAACAGTCCAATATCAGTGTTAATTTGAAACAATAGGAGAAACACAAGATACTTATCTTTTGAGATCAAGACAACTCCCTCTTGATCTTGAGTCTGTAACAAATAAAATATATATAAATAATGTAAAATAATATAAATGAATAATAAGCATAAATAATAGTTAGTTAAGCTTGTAATTAGGTTGAAGAGGCATGTCTAATAGGACATGACTCTTCATGAAGAGACACTTGCTTGATATATAAGCAAGCCTTTCGTTCTCATTGTAAATCAATTGATTCTTATTCATATATTTTAATATAATATTTATATCCTTAATGGATATCTTTATATTCCAAGTCTTCTGGAGCAATTAATTTTTAGAAGGAACTTTGTTCGCTTCATTTGGTATCAGAGCAGTTCGGTCCTTTAGGTTGCTTAACCGGTGTACAGAGCTCGTTTTCTGATCTAGGTCCTTGGCTATCGAAATTCGTCAACCTTGTTGCCGTACAATTGAAGCATTTTGCTCAGAATTTGGGAGTTTCTTCTTTTCTCCGTTTTTCTAGGCCTTTGGCCATTAAAATTAAAATTAAAAGGAAATTCGCTAGTTGGAGGGTCTCCAATTCGCTAGTGACCTTTGGCCATAAAAAAAAATTAACCACAAAAAAAATATAAGTAAATAAAATAAAAAAAAGAATAAGAAAAAAAAAAGTAAAATAAAAAACAAAACGGATACAAAATCTCATACCAAGTATATTTAAAACTATTTACGTGGAGAAGCCCGTGGTTTTAAAAACAACCCATGGTAATTGCCCATAGTATTTAAAAAGAAAAAACGTTTTACTTTTTACGTGGAGAACATTTTAACAGAGGTTTTAAAAACAACCCATGGTATTTTAACATCGTGACTGTGTCATATGAAAAGACGTGACTTTTATATTTATTAAGTGGGGTGACATTAAAAATTTATCAAGGAAGTAATTAAGTATATAAAAAAGGGACCAATTTATTATTAAAAAAAGAAGTGAAACTATTATTATTATAAGATAATAAAGCTATTTTGAAAAGGGGTCTTAATATAAAGAAATACATACATATATAGAGGGCAAAAATATAAAGGAGTATTTTTTTTTAATAAAAGGGTATTCAAGTTTTTAACAATCCACATTAAGGGAGAATATTGGAAATATATATATTAAAAAAAGGGAGATAAAATAAGACAAAAAAAAAATTAAAAAAATTTCCATACAAAGTTAAAAGAAGTGAAGAAAAAGGAAAATATGGAATCCCCGAGTAAGGAACAAAAACAATCAATCACAAGAGATATAGAACAATTAATTACAATAATTGAGTGACTGGGTGAGGAGAGAAAGAGAATGGATTCCTTCTTCTATTCTCTACATCCATCATCACTTCCACAGAATGATGTTATCCAGTGTACTGAGAAAGTGTAGCTAAAAGATCAAGAGAATGACAAAATAGCCAAAATTCAACAAAGCAAGGAAGTGTTTGAACATGAACATAAAAATATTGTGGATATACATTACAAAAAAATAATGGAAAAGGATGAAGAAATTTCTCGTCTCAAGGACCACGTCGAAAAATTACTGGCACAAGTGAAGAAGACTGAAGTTCAAAGAAAGAACTCAAGCAGCATTTATCAGAACAAGAAGAGGAAAATTTATGTTTAAAGAACCTTAATAAAAATTGATTAGAACAAATCAGAGATCTAAAAAAAGAAAAACTTAAAATTCAAAAGACTAAAAATAAGGTTGATGAATCAAAAACCAAAGAACTTTTACATCTGAGAAACCATAATCAAAGTCTGCTCAATGAAACTAAGAAACTTAAGGAGGATAATAAAGCATTAAAAGATAAGTTGTAACAAGTCACTCAAGAAGAAGTATCGAAATCTCCAGTCACAACGGTTCAAGTTGAAAATAAGGGAACGAATACCGATCCAGTGAATATGACAACTCAAGAAGACAAGTCAGTTGAAGAAACAACACACGTAGGTGTTGCAGTTCAGACAATGGACATCCCAAGTGAATGTTCCATAACCAATTCAACAACATCTTCGCCAGAAGAAAATCTAAAATCTTTATATCGGCATCCAAATCATGAGAATAGACAAATCAACCAAGCTGTGTATTAGGATCATTCAAACCGTAGACAACAAATTAATGTTTCAGAGAAAAATGATGTAACATCAATTTCGTCTCATACTGACAAGTCGTCACAAAATTCCAGTGATTATTAGAATAATTCTAATTTAGTTTAATGCTCATTCTTCTCGCTGTTGCTATTTTCATTCTTTTAGCAATTTCTTAGATGAAACTGATTCTTTACATAGAAACTTGATGTTTCTATCTGTGTAAATATCTCTGTATTATTATTGAGTATTGTTGCTCAATCATGTAATGAATTCATCTTGGAAATCCATATGCGTGTTTCGCACTGTTTTATGGTATCAGAGCCAGAGAAAAAGAGATTTATTGAGAAGTTTATTCTCCCTGCATTTTAATCTCTTGAATTCTTCTGTCATTCCCTTCTAAGGTCGAGCCCTCTGTAAGCCAGATAGCCTTCACTGAGTCTTAGCTTCGGCTCTGCTCATTGTGATAAAAGCTTACAGTCGTCTATCTCAATATAGAAGTGGATCTGTCGAAAGAATTCGTCAGCTGGTCAAATTTTTTCCTCTTTCTCGTGGCTGCATTCTGTGTAGCGTCACTTTCGTTTTTTTGTGGAATTTTTACTCGCTGGCCGACCGTCGAAGCAGCAGAAACCTCCGAATTTTGGCGTATTTTTTTCTCTCAGGATCGTCAAATCACCATTGTGAAATCTCCTTACAGGTATCGACAAATTTTTTTTACAGGCACGTGTATAAATTAACGTGGCCTGTATCCTGGCGTGGCCCGAAAATATTACAGTCTCCACGATCACCGTTTTGTATACAATCACGTGGTAATGGTGCCTCCACGCAGCTGGTGTTAAAAAGGCGAACCGTTGTAGCCTAGCTAGCCCGCAGCAGTTATGCGCAGATTTTTTTTACACCCCGCAAACGGTTTGACGGCTGTGGAAGCTTCGCACCCCGCAGACGGTTTGACAGTATCCCGCGGCAAACAGTAAGTTTTCATTGCCCAGTTGCTGATCAATACATCCGATAGCGAAGGTTTATTACAGTCGCACGAAATTTTTTCTTTGCGTCGTCAAAATTAGATTGCAGGGGTTTATCAGTCGCACGGAAATTTCTTTGCGTCCTCAAAATTCATCCGACAGCAGGGGTTTATCAGTCGCACGACATTTTCTTTTTTCTTGGCGTTCTCAAAACCCGATAGCAGGGGTTTATCAGTTGCACGAAAAGTTTTTCTTTGCATCCTCAAAATTAAACCCGATAGCAAGGGTTATCAGTCGCCCGCAATTTTTTTTCGTCCTCATTTAAGTATATGACAGTCACACGCAATTTTTTTTTTGCGTCCTCCAGAACTAGTCATTTAAGTGGCAGGGGTTATCAGTCGCCCGCAAATTTTTTTTTGCGTCCTCATTTAAGTGAATCACAGTCACACGCAAATTTTATTTTGCGTCCTCCAGAGCTGGTCATTTAAGTGTATTTCAGTCATACGCAATTTTTTTTTGCATACTCAGAGCTGGTCTTTTGGTTCAGTAATACGCATTTTTTTGCGTGGTCAGAAACTTGTGTGGTCAGCGAATCATTGTGACTCTATTTTAGCAGAGTCTGATACTGATATTTGGATAAATTTTCTTCAGCATTCGGTAAAGAGCAAGTTCGGGCTACTTTATACCAGCATCTATCAGATTCCATTTAGACAGATGGCTTCTTTAACCAATTTAATGCTGGAAGGGAGTCAACGCTTCAATGGCACAAACTACAACATTTGGAAACAGAGAATGTTAACCATTTTTGAATATAGGCGTTTTGACCAGCTCGTTCTCAAACAAAAACTCCGTCCTGGTACAGCTGGCACCGATCAAGACAAGTTTGATGATCGAAATCGAGAGGCAGTTATGCTTCTCAAGCTATCTGTCGCTGATGATCAGTTACCACAGATTCCTTCAGGGAAGACAGCTGCTGAGATCTGGCAACAGTTGAAAGACCTTCACGAGACATTAGACAAAAGCAGAGCCTTCTTTCTCAAAAATCAGTTGTTCTCCATCATGATGGACGAACATATGTCTTTACAGGAACATCTTACCAAGATTAAAGACATTCGAGATCAGCTCGAACCCATTGGTCGCACCATAGAGGAAGAAGATCTGGTAGTCATCACTCTGAAAAGTCTACCTCAATCTTATGAGCACTTCATACAAACTCTAAACATTACTGCCACTAATGTTGATCTAAAGTTTCCAGAGTTATGCACCAAACTTATGCAGCAGGATCGATGGAAACAACAGTTTGGTAGTGGTGCAGCATCAGCTTCTTCAGAAAATGCCTTTGCTGCCAAATATCAATCACCTCAGTCCTTTCAGCAGAAAGGTCCTTCTCCGTCTTTTGATCCAGCTAGGAAGAAAACTGTGCAGTGTAACTACTGTCGCAAATTTGGTCACATGAAGAAAGATTGCCGACAGAGAATTGCTTCTAAACAGAAGAAACAGGGAGGACTTCATCAGACATCAAATGTTGCAGAACATTCCGAGCAGACATATTCTGCCTTTTATGCTTTTATGGCTAAAAGGTCTTCCGAGCATATTCCCTCATCTGCCTGGTACATTGACTCTGGTGCATCACGCCATTTCTCTCACAGGCGTGACTGGTTTATTGACTTCTCACCTTTTAGTGATTCCGTGGTCTTTGGAGGAGGTGAAAAATACACAGTATATGGCAGAGGTACAGTTCAAATACAGTCTGGTGGACGCACACTTATCTTCCTGAATGTATACTATGTTCCTGGGATGGAAATTAATCTGCTCTCCGTCAGTCAGATTATGAGGAACTCTCCTCAGCTCGATATAGTATTCAGTGTGCACAAATGCTCTATTATTGACAGGGAGACTAACCTTACAGTTGCTGTTGGCCTAGAAGATCATGGTCTATACAGGCTTCTTGACACTGGAAATTTTCCAGAAGTGGCTCTAGCAGCTCGTGTGTCTCCCATCAGCACTTTATGGCATCAGCGATATGGGCACCTCAACATGCAGTATCTCTCTCAGCTCTCTCGAGAAGGACTTGTGTCAGGATTACCTGATATTCAGACTCAGCAGTTGGGAGTATGTGGCGCGTGTTAAGCTGGAAAACAACACCGGTCTTCATTCACGAATGGAGAATCCTGGCGCGCATCTAAGGTACTCCAGCTAATTCATGCTGATATTTGTGGTCCCATGAAAACATCTTCTATAACTGCTTGCAAATATTTTTTGCTTATTGTAGATGATTTCAGTAGAAAGATGTGGGTTTATTTTCTAAAAAATAAATCTGATGCATTTAGTATATTTCAGAAGTTTAAAACTTTAGTTGAAAAAGAGTCTAGCTGTGATATCCCGACTCTTAGGACAGATAACGGGGGGGGAATTTTGTTCTTCTGTTTTTTCCACCTTCTGTGCTACTCATGGCATAAAACGCCAGTTCACTACCCCCTACACCCCTCAGCAGAACAGTGTTGTTGAACGCCGCAACCGCACGGTTGTTGAAATGGCTCGCTCCATGTTACAACACAAGAATGTTCCCAACAAATTTTGGGCTGAAGCAGTCTTTATTGTTGTCTATCTTCTTAACAGATCACCCACTCAGGCTGTTAAAGGGAAAACTCCCGAAGAAGTGTGGTCTGGTCGTAAGCCTAAGATCAGTGACCTCAAAGTATTTGGCTCAATTGCATATGTTTGGATTCCAGCTGCTAAGCGCTCCAAGTTGGATTCCAAAAGCCAGCAACTCATGATGACAGGGTACAGTGATCACCACAAGGCCTATAGACTAATAGATATTGACACTGGTCGTCTTAGTTTCAGTCGGGATGTGGTATTTGATGAAGACAGAGGATTCTTTCAGTCTTCTTCTTCTGAGCAATGTTCTACAGATCAGCCTCACAGTGTTCTTCTTCCGGTAGGTCCACCTGATGGGAGGGATAATGCAGTATCAATGTTTGATAATACACTGCCTGAGCTTCCTCCGGAAAATAACACTTCTCTTGCTGCTCCTATTGCTCTTGACCCCTCTTCTTCTCCTCCTAATGTTAGTTCCTCTACTCTTCGACCAAAATGGCACACAGCAGTCTACAGTAAATTTTGCGCTTATGGCTAATATACACAGTATCTTTGAGCCTCAAACTTACTCAGAGGCTAAGGGTACACCTGAATGGGAATAGGCTATGGACGCTGAATTTCAGAGTCTTCAGAAAAATCACACATGGACCCTGTCTGATCTTCCTGAAGGAAAAAAGCCCATTAGCTGCAAATGGGTATATAAAGTGAAGTACAAAGCCAATGGAACTCTAGACAAGTATAAAGCTCGTCTTGTGGCTCGAGTATAAAGCTCGTCTTGTGGCATTGACTATGAGGAGACTTTTGCTCCTACAGCCAAAATGAGTACCATACGGCTTGTCCTTGCTCTAGCAGCTCAGTTTAAATGGAAAGTTCATCAGATGGATGTAAAAAGTGCTTTCCTAAATGGTGACTTACAGGAAGAAGTCTACATGACACAGCCTCCCAGATTTAAGATTGCCGGTCAAGAACAGAAAGTGTGTAGATTAGCTCAAGCTCTCTATGGATTGAAACAATCTCCTCGGGCTTGGTACATGAAAATTGATCAGTACCTGACAGATCATGGCTTTCAGCGGAGCCCATCTGATGCAAACCTGTATATCAAGCATACTGGTGATGATATCTTGTTTGTGGTTGTCTATGTAGATGACCTTATCATTACTGGCAGTTCTGCACATTTGATCCAGGGGATCAAACAAGACTTATGCAGAACTTTTGATATGACAGACTTGGGACTTCTTCACTACTGTCTGGGGATTGAAGTTTGGCAGACTGAGCATCACGTCTTTCTCTCTCAGTCCAAGTATGCCAAAAATCTTGTGGACAGGTTCAGAATGCAGGACTGCAAACCAGCCACGACTCCTATGGAACCACGGCTCAAACTTTCAGCTCAGTCATCCTCTCCTCCTGTGGATGAAACTTTATTCAGACAATTAGTAGGCAGTCTTATCTATCTTACTGCCACCAGACCAGACATCAGTTTTGCAGTAAGCTACATTTCCCGCTTCATGTCTGCTCCTAAAGCTGATCATTGGATAGCAGCGAAGCGAGTGCTACGATATGTGTGTGGCACTTCTGATTATGGACTTCTATACACTCGCACTTCCGATCCTATACTCAGTGGTTACACACATTCTGACTGGGCCGGTTCGGTTGATGATCGTAAATCTACAGCTGGATATGTTTTTAGTCTAGGATCTGGTGTTGTCACCTGGACTAGTAAGAAGCAGCAAGCCGTGGCTCTCTCCTCAACAGAAGCAGAGTATCGAGGAGCAGTTAAGGCATCTTTTGAAGCAGTTTGGCTTTGACGTATGCTTGCAGATATGCATGCTTCCCAGATAGGTCCTACTTCCTTGTTTTGTGACAATCAGGGAGTGCTCAAACTTGCCAAAAATCCCGTCTTTCATGAACGAACCAAACATGTGGAAACTCATTGCCACTACATTCGCCAGCTTGTTGAAGACGGATCCGTTCAGTTGAAATATGTTCCCACAACAGAGCAGCCCGCAGACATCTTCACCAAGCCTCTTGGTCCTACTAAGTTTGAACAATTCAGGGGGTCTATTGGTGTTGTAAATAGATTGAGCATTAAGGGAGGGTATTAGAATAATTCTAATATTAGTTTAATGCTCATTCTTCTAGTTATTGCTATTTTTCTTTCTTTAGCAGGTTCTTAGACGAAACTGAATCTCGCATAGAAACTTGATGTTTCTATCTTTGTAAATATCTCTGTATTATTATTGAGTATTGAGCTCAATCAATTCATTGAATTCATTTGGAAATCCATATGCGTGTTTCGCACTGTTTTAGGGAAGAGTGCACCATGGATAGACTCATGGATCAACCATTACAAGTGCTTTCATATTCTAGCTTAAAAGAGTTTTCCCCCTGATGCAGGACTGAGTTTCTTTGTCCAATAATCTCATTTCATAGAGAAACAACCAAGAATCAGACAATCCCAAAGGAAGAAACAATAACACATGCATATACTCATAACAACACATACAAAAGGATGCAAGGTATAAACAAAAATTTTATTTTGAAGCTTGCATTTAAACAGACCACGGCTTTTACACTTGCCTAATCTCCCACTATTTGTTATAAATTATATGTATGTGTATACATGATTACTGTTGATGATTGGAATCCCAACAATCATATCAGTTTTTAAGTGAATCACCATATCCATTCAGCTTCCTTTCTTTAGTAGCATCACAGGTGTTCATATTCCACAGGGTAATCAAGGGGCCCTTTTTATTGTTGGGGAACTCTAGTTTGTGCAAGACAGTGTTGTGCCCAACATCTCCTTGCCGAGTTGAGTTGTGAAGCCTTTTTGAAAAATAATCTTCTACGTGTATTCCTTGTGTATCAGTATTTTGATAAAAATGGAGTTTGTTATCATTCATGCTAAAGTAGCAGGGCTATAACTTGTCCTTCAATGGAAACAGACAGAAACTGTATGTTATCTGACATGGGATTACTAGTTAGCGATTGTCATCTAAGTACCTTGATCTAATCTTTGATTACTAGGAAGACCTCCTCCAAGTCATTTTCGATGTGAAATGACCTCCTTTCTAAATAGAATATGCTTCCTTGACCATCTATTTCACTATCTTCCTTGTTCAATTGCATCTTCAAGCCCATCTCTCTGTTATTCCAACTTCAGCTAGTTGTTTCCCTTTGCCTTATACTGGCTTATATTGCAAACCATCCATGATCTTTATTGTTGACTTTTTTTTACAAAAATTGCAGATATCCCCAAGGAACTTGAACCTCCTGTAGCTTTCATTGATACAAAATAAAAAGACTTTAAATTTTGTGGACCTCTGCAACCTCACAATCAGACTTAACAATTTCACTGAGATCACAGGTTTTTGATAACACAAATAATGGATTTCAATGAACTATGATTAAACAAAATTTAGTGTAGCTCAATAGCCATTTGCTGAGATAAATCGCCCACATATTACTTTCTGTTTACGGAACTTCACAGCACAGGCTCCCATTCTAGCAGTATGGGAAAATTGGTATGTTTGGCTCTCAAAAGTTAGACATGGTCAATAAATGGTACATGGAAATTCAAAAAACAATTGATGCAAAATTAAAAATGACACTTTTGGTAGAGCATTGGAGGAAAGAAGAATCTTCAGTTGACATGTACAGAGAAACAGCCATGTTGAAGTCCACCTTTGAGACTATTCTAACAAATAAAAATGATTCATGGAACAGAAAAAGGATTTCCCAGTGGCAAAGATATCAGAAAGGTTTACCTGATTGGAAGAAAGATTCAGAAACCATAAGCAACAATGATACTGAGAGGGCACAGATATACAAAAGAAATGCAAGCAGTGGCAACAAGGTAGAAACGCTCAGAGAAGCTCCTGAAAGAGACTTCAGGTAGCCAAGGGGCAGAGGATAATATGAAGAATCAAAACATAAGAAGACAGCAACACGTTGACATGCTAGTAAGACAAACATTTTGATATCAACAGCGAGAAGTTAGTTGTTTTTCATTTAGTATTTGAGCTATTCGAGGCTCTGTATGGAAATATCGCTTGCTATAATTGCACATATCTGAGAAAAGCAATTCTATGAAATGAAAAGAGCATTCAAAAGCAACAAAATGACTAAGTTACAAGTTGACAAAGCTAGATGCTTGCGTTCTTCAACCTAGTTGGCAATGATTTCAACTCAAACCTGCTAGTGTCCATGCTTAAACTCCTTCCCAGTCTATGCACGATGTGTCTGAATGGAGTAGGTTAGTTGGCTGATAAGTTCAAAGAAAACCTGTGATTGGGATGCTAAACAGTATGTAGCCTCCTCGCATCATTATTTCAGTTGTGCTTTTATTTTCATGTTTATTCGAGTTTATCCCTTGATTTCAACACCATTTTGTTGACATGGAATAGGAAAAACTTAAACAGCACAAAGGAAGCCAAAATACATTTTCGGGCCATAAAAGGCTTGCTAACAGTAATTAACATACATCAAGATAATTCAGAGATTTAATGTCAGATATGCTCAAGATAAGATGGAGATCCTTCAAATATTTTGAAGTAGATCATGTGGACTTTTGTAGCACTCTTAAGAAACAAGGCATCAATATTTGATATGCACCCAAATGTTTTATAAGACTATGTTAGTGGGAAATTTTTTCATCAGACGCAAATAAAATAGGAGCCATTAACTCATGAGTCACAAGTTGTTGACAGTCAAATTTGCACAATTTAGGATCACCAATGAGAGGAATGGCTCGGAATGCATGCTCTTATAGCCAATTCCCTTGTCCTCTTCTGTTGGCATCCACTTCAATAGTTCTAATCTACACAACCCCACTGTTGTGCAGCTAAGGAATTTATTTTTAATAAGATATCTAGGAAAATAGGACCTTGATTATTGTTATTATTGCTTAATGTAAAATCAAGATTTAATAGAAACAAAAGTAAATAAGTACTGAGCTTGCATTGGCCCTGTCTCAAATAAACCATGTCAAGGTGATTATCCAGTGACTGGGGATATTTTTCATAAGCCTCAGATCCCCCTCATTGAAGCAATCATTTATTGTTTGAAAAATGAAAAACATTTGTCCACTTACAGATTAAAATAGAGATCATGAAAATATGAATTAAAATATCTAAAATGGTCCCCTTTTTTCCTTTAGTATATAATATAATCCAGACAAACTTGCCTGTGTGATGTCTTAAATCTAAAGGGTGGTCCTTCATAAAAGTTCACCAAGAAGTCCTCTCCACATGTGGCAACACGGAATGGTCGCGTTGGTTTAAAGGAACAACTTAGAACACGCCTTGAATGCCCATCAAATTCACCAACATTTGTGCCAGAGTCCCACCTGCAACACTAAAGCTGAAAGTCATCATAAGTAATAGAAAACCTACTATTGCGATTCCATACATAATAGTAACAAGACGCGTGTCTAAAAGCCTAAGATAAAAACTTAGCAGCTTAAATGAGCTCCATGTTTGCTATTATTGCCAAGCACTGTCATATGACATTAAATTGAGGCGCACACAATAACAAAATGCAAGGAACATACAAAACCATGTAGAGATGATAAGGGTATGAAATCTTTTAGAAAAAATTTCAAAGAAAATAACAGAAATGTGTGGAAATATAACTAGGCACTATCCTTCACAAATTAGGAAATAAGTCCAGAAAGTATTGGCTAGTTAACCCTAAAGCGAATCAATGACATTTCCTGTCTATGGGCACATATGTCAGCTATCGAGACCAGAGAAAAATATAGTCAACGAAAGAACAAAGAAACACATTCTAAGCTCAGAGGTGAACAAATTGAATACATCATACAAAATGCCAAAGGGACCTTGGTTCACTTACGAGGCTAACAAAGTGTTAAAACTTAAGCTGTCCACCTGGGTTCCATTCTCACTATGGTCTACCCCACCCAAATGACACAATAAAATGCAGTCTGGAAAGTGCAAGTCCCAATCAAATTTCTTGAAATAGTACCTTCAGGCCTATCATCTAAGGCTATGCATCGTAACACTAATCATCAATTCAAGCAATGTTAATTTTAGTTAACAATGGTATATTCTATGCCTAGCACAATTGCTTCAATGTTCCTTTAGCAGCCCAATGACAATTTCCAATTTAGTTTCCAATAGCAATCTGATTAACCATAAATCACATTGATAGTAACTGTAGAATCTAGAACATGAAGAAAAAAACGCAGAAGACAAGAGAACAACAGATTTGGTGGATGCCAGGGAAAAACCCCAATTTGGAGAAAACACTTTGATCAATTCTTCTTATTATTATATCAAATGTTCAGCAGAAAGAGAGTACAAAAAGTCAAAATTGACTCGCCAAATCAAAGTCAAAACAGCCCTGACAAATCTGCAGTCAACTGCAGTGAAATTCAGCCCTAACTAGAAAGTCAAAAATGGTCAACGCAGCAGCAAATCATCCTCTTTGGTGCTCAATCAAAGGCAGTCAAACTCAGCCTTCAACAGTCAAAGGCAGCCCAAAACAGTCACAAAATCTGCAGTCAAACTTGGTCAACCTGAATTCAACACTGTGGTCAACGCAGGCCAAATAGCACAGAAAATATTGGTTTCTGTTCCAATCAATGTGTCCTAGTCAAACAGAGCCAAACCCTCCAAAATCGCAGTCAAACTTGGACAAACTGTCCTTAGTCAACATTGGTCAGTGCTGGTCAAACTTCAGTCAACTTCTAAAATTTTTGGCCCTGTACTTCTGTCTAAAATTCGTCCTCCTTGCCACGTGTGAGTGAGAATATATGTCCAGTAGTTGTATGAACCAATGAGAGAAGGAGAGAGAAGAATGTGTGAGTGAATGAGGTGCCAAATGAGGTTGGAGGTCACTTATATCTATACAAGTCGTTGAGGGTGAAGTGACATGTCTTTTGGGCTTCATAAGCCTACATGATGATGTGGCCGACCTTGAGAATTTGCACATGTGGGCATAAATTCAAAAACACATTTCTGCGTGTCCGAATTTGATGATCTTTAGGTCAATTTTGGTTCTCTTGAAAAGAGGAATTCAATGCAATCATCATCTCCATCAAATGAGCTGTCCAAAGTGGAATTTGGCCCTAGTTGCCAATTTTAACAAACATGTAACATGGAAACAGAATTAAAGTCATCAGAGAGGCACATGCTTAGATATTACACTGTGCATGCTCAAGGCTATACTAAGGACACTAGTATGAAGCAGCTTATCGAATGTGGATTTTGTGATTTATTGAGATTCATCCAATCAATGATTCTAGTAGACCCTCCTCCAACAAGAAGGCAGATGCATGTCAAGCTCAAGGAGAGGAGAACCAAATGTGCAATAGTGATAGGGGACACTATAATACTAGTGTTACATTTACATTGCAAAACAATCCCACTTGATATCCACTTATCTTGCCTCATCCTCAAAATCCAAGCAATGATAGAAGAATTTGAAAATATAGAATTAACTCAAGTCTTGCACAACCACTGATCCTTAAACGATAGGCCTATGGCCTATCTGTTTTAACTTTTATCAACACAGATCTCTATGGAAATATAAGATGCTCTTTATTGCTAATCACCAATAGGAATAAGAAAATAATGGCTCTATCGATGATATCAATTACACAAAATTCTATAATTTTGCACAAAACCATTTGTAATATTAGTCATTTTTTCAGTTGGATACTTCATAAAACTTTCCACTAAATTGATTGTTTTCCCCTCTTCCTTTGTGTGAGGGAATTTGAATGGCCATCTCCATGGTTGTAGGTGTTATTATTGACCATGCATCATTTAAAAGATTGCTGAACGTGTTACCACCTAGACTCTCACTTGGGGCAAAAGGCCAAATCACAAGTGTGAGACCCTAATGGCAACTTAGGCAAGTACCCACTATCACTTTGGTAGCCTTCCCTTTCTCACTTCATTCTATGGTCAGAACTAGTGTGATATTCCCAATTTTTTACTAGTGCATGCAAAAATAACTACGGAGTTTTGACAATTTTTGGCGATATTAAATACAAATGAGAAAACATTATTTTGTCGGAGAAAAGCGGAAACATATTACTTTACGGAGAATAGCAGCAAAATAATATTTTAATGGAGAATAGAGGAAAATCATTATTTTATTGGAGAATGGCGGCAAAATAATATTTTATTGAGAAAGGAGGCAAATGATTATTTTATTCAAAGTGGCGGCAAAAAGTCTCCTAGTGGAAAATGGGCCCCACAAATAAATTAATGGGGAAAAAGGAGAATCTGGAAGCTAGAAGGTGGCTCCATGGAGAATTATAAATAGAAGAGAGACTCAATTGCAAATCATTCTATCTTATCATTTCTATTTGACATTCGAGAAGAAGCTCAAGCACGTTTATAAGAGTTTCAAGCGAAACTCAATAGTTAATTTTGGTGGACTTCGAGTGCCACCCTAGCTAGCTTTAGGGAAGATTATTTATGATCTTCCATTGGAGGTTATTGGTTTGGTTGTTTGACTAGTCTCTTGAAGGTTTACCAAGATTCTTATTTGTAGGAGATTATTGGTAATGTATTTCAGATTGCAGGACTATTCTCCATACACCAAGAGGCCGAGATTCGTTTTCGGAGAAGGGACAAACTGCCAAGGGCTAGAGAGCCAAGTTTCACATCTTAACACCAAGAGAGCTATGCACCAGAGATGACCAGAACGAGTGGCTGAAATTAGCAGCCATCTTGAAACCCATTGTCATAACTTAAGGCCAAAATTGCTCTTCAGATAGGTCATGGGTTTCAGCGCCATTCCTCTATAATCTTCTCAGGGATTCCATCAACAAGAGGCTGAGAAAGTCACAGGGAGAGCAGTCGAATCAGTTGTGCAGCAAGGCTGAGTTATACACAGGAGGAGGACCGAATTTATTTATGCTACTATAGGAGTCCCAAAGGCTAAATTACTTGTGTTCCAGCAAGGTCAAATTTTAGTGTATACCAGCATTGTTTCAATGCAGAATTGTTGAGAGGTCGGAAGCTTTGTGGGCTGGTAAATCAACTTCAGTTTCATTGTTTTAATGGGCAATATCAGCAGAACCATAATTCCCTGATCTGAACCGAGCTGTCCTTATCATCTCCTCTCTGTCTACAAGGGAAAAAGGGCCAAATAATAGAAGTGTCCAGCAATCTCTATGAAGAGGCCATGTAGCATTGCTTGAAGACATTTGTACCAGTCATAATCAGACAGAATTTGCAGAACCAAAAAGCCATTGCACCAGATCTAAGACCATATCCCAGAGCAGTTCATTGGAAGAGGATGCATTGTTATTGTGCTTGTAGCAACCTTCCTATTGAGAGCACGATGTCCACTATGGTTTGGAGCTTTTGTGGCAGCACATACCTCTATATATAAACCAGGTTCTATTCCTCCGCTTGTATGGTATTTTCCCTGGCAGAATTGAAGACTGCGTATGGTGGACTGATATACATATATATATTTTCTGGGTCTGACAAATGTTGAGTTTGATGTTTATGTATCAAACATTCCACCTTATGATAATATATGCCAGCAGTTATTTCTTATGCTTGAGTTTAATACATGAAACAATGATTAGCATGATGCCTGCTCTCTATTTCTTCTCCAGTGTGTAATTACATGTGAGGCAGTGAAAAACAAACTCGCACCTACAGCACATTATGTTTAGACTATTTGACAAAAATTACTCCCTGAAAATAATCACAGAACTCTTAAATTCCTAGGTGTTCGGGTAATTTTCAAGAGGGAATATTACCAATTTTTGTGCATGCAAATATAACTAAGGAGTTTTGACAATTTTTGGCGATATTAAATAAAAAGAGAAAATATTATTTTGTAGGAGAAAAGTGGGAAAATATTATTTTATGAGAATGGTGGCAAAATAATATTTTAATGGAGAATGGAGGATAATCATTATTTTATTGGAGAATGGCGGCAAAATAATATTTTATTGAGAAAGGAGGCAAATGATTATTTTATTCAAAGTGGCAGCAAAAAGTCTCCTACTGGAAAATGGGCCCACCAATAAATTAATGGGGAAAAAGGAGAATCTAGAAGCTAGAAGGAGGCTCCATGGAGAATTATAAATTATAGAGAGACTCAATTGCAAATCATTCTATCTTATCATTTCTATTTGACATTTGAGAAGAAGCTCAAGCAAGTTTCTAAGAGTTTCAAGCGAAACACAATAGTTAATTTTGGTGGACTTCTAGTGCCACCCTAGTTAGCTTTAGGGCAGATTTACTTTTGGTCTTCCATCAGAGCTTATTGGTTTGGTTGTTTGACTCGTCTCTTGAAGGTTTAACGAGATTCTTATTTGTAGGAGATTATTGGTATTGTATTTCAGATTGCAGGACTATTCTCCATACACCAAGAGACCGAGATTCATTTTCAGAGAAGCGATGAAATGCCAAGGGCTAGAGGGCCAAGTTTCACATCTTAACACCAATAGAACTATGCACCAGAGGTGACCAGAATGAGTGGCTGAAATTAGCAACCATCTTAAAACCCATTTTCATCACTTAAGGCCAAAATTCCTCTTCAGATAGGTCATGGGTTTCAGCGCCATTCCTCTATAATCTTCTCCGGGATTCCATCAACAAGATGCTGAGAAAGTCACAGGGAGAGCAGTCAAATCAGTTGTGCAGCAAGGTTGAGTTATACACAGGAGGAGGACCTAATTTATTTATGCTACAATAGGAGTCTCAAGGCCAAATTACTTGTGTTCCAGCAAGGTCGAATCTTAGTGTATACCAGCATTGTTTCAATGCAGAATTGTTGAGAGGTCGGATTCTTTGTGGGCTGGTAAATCAGCTTCAGTTTCATTATCTTAATGGACCATATCAGCAGAACCATAATTCCCTGATCTGAATCGAGCTGCTCCGTATCATCTCCTCTCCGTCTACAAGGGAAAAAGGGGTCAAGTCCAACAATCTCTATGAAGAGGCTGAGTTTCCTTGCTTGAAGACATTGGTACAAGTCATAAGGAGACAGAATTTGCAGAACCAAAAAGCCATTGCACCAGATCTAAGACCATATGCCATAGCATCTCATTGGAAGAGTATGCATTATTATTGTGCATGTAGCAGCCTTCCTATTGAGAGCATGATGTACATTGTGGTTTGGAGCAGTGCCGCAGGAAATGTCCCCGCCCCCCCTGACTCCAAAGCCCGATCTGCATCTCGTACGGAAAAGCGGCCGATCCGCCATCTGAAAAGCGACTCCGAAAAATCGAAACACGGATCGAGCCAGGCCGGACGATCACTGGCCTGTGGGAACCATGCAGCCCAATCTGTGTTTCCGTACGCTAGATCTGTGTTTCGGAGGGCGGATCGCGGATCTGCCTGTGGATCTGCCACAGATCGGGGCCGCTTCTGGGCGGATCCTGATTGCTTCTGTGGGCCCATCGACCAGTTCCGCCGTGCGGCCCACTTAAACTTTTTTTTCTTTTTCTTTTTTTGGCTTAAGTTGGGTTTGGGGGTGGGTTAGTGTTGGGTTAGGGATATAGAATGAAAAGGATAAAAGTCATTTTCACCTCTCATTTGCTCACTCTTCTGTTTTTGGAGAGCTTGGAGAAGTGATGAGAAAGAGAATAGAAGAGAGAGTTGAAGAGAGCTTGGAGGAGTAAAGAAGGTCTTCCATCTACAAGAGCTAAAGAGGTAAGTGCAAACCCCAAACTCCCTCATTTTTTGTCATTGTTTTTTGTATTTTCTCTCCTCCCTCTCCTACTCTTTCCCATTCTTTCTTCTTGCTCACTTATTTGCAAGTTGTCCACCACCTATATTCATATTCCAAGATGGTGTTTTTTTGGCTTATATGTATCATTCCACTTTTGGTTTTCATGATGGCAAGGGGGAGTAGGAATAGAAGGGAAGAAGAAGAAGAAGAGAATAGTAGTCTCCATATGAGTGACCCAATGTATGATGAGGAGGAAAAGTTTGAAGAGGAAGGGGATAAACCTGATGAGAACATTAAAACACTAGAGAGGAAAGTTATATTGACACGCTTATGGAACTATGTGACCAAACTTGAAGGGGGAAAAGGTGGTGGAAGCTACAAGTTTTTGTGCCCTCGTGGTTGTCATGGAGGAAAGCCATATAGTGGTTCATATACCCGTGTGAGAAGACATATTTGTGGGGTGATGGACAATGCTTAGAAAAAGGGTGTTGTGGGAATAGCAATGCTCCCAAAAGTTTCAGTTGACCAAACAAGAAAATACATCCAAATAGAGGAGGTTGCACAACAAAAAAACAAGAAACAAAAAATTCAATCTGAATCAAGTGCAATCTCTATATTTGGTAGCTCATATCCTCATGGTACTTCTGCAAGCTCTGGAGGTAAAAGAACAATAGGGATTTCCTTAATGTTGCTCGGAGGGTTGATGTGGATGGAAAGATGGTCCGATTTCTTTGTCCTTATGGTGTACCATTCAATGTGCTTCGCTCTCCCTATTGGCATGAAACGGTAAAGGCCATCAATGAAGCCCCAAAATACAAGGCCCCAACTATGAGAAAGCTAGAACAGTATTATTAAAAAGAGAAAAAGCAAAGGTTCAAAGAGCTTTGACACGTCTTACAAAAGAGTGGTTGGATTGTGTTGATTTCTAGTAGCATCAGATGTGCTCTAAGCCTCAAATTTTGCAGGGAGGCTAGGACACATGTATGCTAGAATACCCAAAAATCCTTTTGGGAAATTCCACCCAGAGACAGTTTTATTAAAATAATTAATTATTTTTAATGGGTGCCTAAGTCTAAAATTAGGAAATTAAAATAATTAAAGGGTATTTACTATTAATCAAACTGAAGGTGAAACTTCTAGAAGGCGGCAGAAATCGAGTCCAAATGATCTGAGCCATTGATTATTATCTATTATGGGTCGTTGATTACTCAACTGAAGGATTATAAGAAGGACTTCGATGGGCATTTGGAAAACACATTGGAGAGAGATCAAGAGATCAAATTTCTCAGAGAGGGCAATGCAGCAATTGCTAGAGAGAATATCAAAGTGATTTCTTGCAATGAAGGGCAAGGATAGTTCTGGTTGGAGAATTTCCTAATCCGAGAATACATCGCAGGGGAGGCAGAGAGAGATCCAGAAGAGTCAGCGCAAAGGCAACAGAGCTTCAAAGAGATTCTGAAATTCAACTAGGAAGTCAAGTTCCTAAGCTAGAAGTCGGTGTGTTAGACCGAAGAGATAGAGGAACGAAGCTCCAGACAACAGGAGACCTAGGAAGAGGTGACGCAAATCTCCAGAGAGGTTGACGTTGAACTGCGTAGGCTGACGCAGTAGCTGCGCAGAGCCAGCGTGGGGCCAGCCATCCAGGGCCTGGATCATTCTCAAATCGCCAGTGATAGTGTGAGGTATTTCTCACTAATCTTCTGCCAGTCAAATTCTCTTCATTAGATAGCCAACAAGGTATCCAAGGATTGTATTTAGAAAACTACTGCTTAATAATACAAACCCTCAGCTGTTGCACCGGTTTTCTCGCATTGGGTTTTTCCGGGAACATTTGTCCAAAAATAACAATGTCATGTGTTGTGTATATCTTTCTTGCTCAGTTTCTTGTTTCCGCATTTAATTTAATTAGTGAAGGCTGTAGTGTATTAGTTTTGGTATTTGTTGTAGGATGTAGTAAATAATTTGTTCAGTAATTTAACAAATAGAAGATACTTAATCAGTTGTTGCAGTAGAAATTTGGGTCTTCCAAATTTTCACATGGTATCAGAGTGCAGGTGAAGCAAGAGAGCAGAGTCGGAAGAGCCCAACGCTGAAGAGAAGGAGGGAAGTTGAAATGCTGTGTAGGCAACAAATCAAATCCCCAGAGGGATTGCGCAGTCCAGGCTAGAAGGGCAAAATTTTCGTGGGAAAATCTCTCCCTGGGTGAGTCGACAGAGATAAAAATTCCAATTCTAAGTTTGCCAATGTCAAAGGGAGCAGCGCAGAAGCATCAACGCAAAGCAGTTTTCTGGTGAGACACAGTCTTCTCCAGCAGTTGTTGGGGCAGAAAAGCGTCAGAAGGAAAAAGGAGACATTGTTGAGGAAATTTCTTCCTCAGAGAATTCATAGCCAGGGAATTCGATTTCTCTATTGCTAAGCAGCAGCAAAGAGGAGCAGATCTGCTAACTCTAGCAGGGAGTGTGTAGACTAGCCTAGTGCTGCGTAGAGGAGAGAGGAGGCAGTTCGACATTTTTGTTGGCAGAGATGGCAGCTAGTGGGTTAAGAGATTATGATCGGTTGGATGGTGCATCCAACTATGCGATCTGGAAGGCAAGAATCTCATGCCTTCTGGATGAGCACGATCTCATAACCTATGTCGACAGTGTGGGAGTTGTACCTGCAGATCCAGATCCGCTCAAGACGTACAAGGTTGAGATGACAAAGGCCAAGCAGTTGATCCTCGACGGAGTGAGAGATCACGTAGTGTGTCACATTGCCAACAAGGATACTGCCCGGCAAATGTAGGAAGCATTGGCTACGCTATACAAAGGTTCTTCCGAGCAGTGGAAGATGTACATGGAACAGAAGATGAGATCCACACAAATGCAGAAGGGGGAACGCATTGATTTGTTCCTAATGAAGCTTCAGGAAATCTAAGACTCATTGGCAGCTGTGGGATCAACACCTCAGTCTACAGAGATGGTGAGGCTAACCCTAAATTCTATTTCAGAAGAATGGCATGTGTTTGTCCAGAGTATCCTAGACACAGAGACATTGCCAGATTGGGAAGGGATGCTGGCCACTCTTCAGCAGGAAGAGATGAGGAGAGACTTAGTCAAGTGCAAACTTGATAGCAGCAACAGCAGTGGGACGAAGCCCAAGGAGGAGGAAGAGAATGCAGCCCTTGTATCAAAACGGAAGCAGGAGCAGTGGAAGAAGAAGAAAGATGTCTCGAAGATCAAGTGCTTCCAGTGTGGTGAACTTGGTCACTATGCTACGCAATGTCCTCTCAAGAAGAAGGACAAGGACGAGAAGCATGATCCGAAGGCTGCATCTGCAAAGTTCGAGGAGTTTGCCATGGTTGCCCAGATACCTCTAGGGGAGAGGTGGGGTAATCTAGTACTATAGTTCGAAAGAACTGCAGATGGGAAGGATATTTGAGGAGTCCACCTCTTGGATCAATACCTTGCTACGGGAGCCCAAATCAAAAGTAGCAGGATGGACGAGTGTTAGTTGGTGTAAAGGAATGCCAGAGTGACAGTTGCATGGCTAGGAGCACCAAAGACTGAGCAGCGCAGAGCAGAATTGACAACAGTGCAATTGGCAAAATGCAGAGTCAGCAACAACGTAGAGACTTCAATGACAACACAGAGACTTCAATGACAGCACAGAGACTACCAACAGTCATAACTCTAGCAACAGATGCATCATGTTGAACACCTGTTTAGTAATTTTGGATTCTTTTCCATTGCTAATGCAGTAGCAGTCGCAGTTGGAGAAGTTTGCAGCAGCGTTGCGAACATCTCCATAACATCCCGATATTATCTCGAAATCACGATTTTTTGGCCTAGCCGCTGATTGCCAATTTTTAAAGATATTTTTATGGTACCTTAATTTTGCCGATGTTTGCTGATTTTTTACCGATATTTTCCCGGTTTTCCCGATTTTTTGGTTTTTCTGACCCTCACCGATTTTATCCCGATGTCGATGTTCGCAACATTGGTTTGCAGTGCAGATGCAGTGTTGGCAATGGCAGTGGCAATGCCAGCAGCAGCATAGATGCAAAACTTATGAGGGTTGCAATACAGATGCAGTGTTGGCAGTGCCAGGGTCAGCAGTAGTACAGATGCAGCATTTGCGCAGTAGTTGATGGGTAGTGATGTCAAACATCAGCAGCGCAGAGGGAGATGTTACAGAGTCCAGGTGATGTTTCAGTAGGTTGCATTACTAAAGCACATTCCTCGCTAAGAGGGAGTGTTGATTTCTAGTAGCATCGAATGTGCTCTAAGCCTCAAATTTTGCAGGGAGGCTAGGACACGTATTCCAGAATACCCAGAAATCATTTTGGGAAATTCCACCCAGAGACAATTTTATTAAAATAATTAATTATTTTTAATGGGTGCCTAAGTGTAAACTTAGGAAATTAAAATAATTAAAGGGTATTAATCAAACTGAGGGTGAAACTTCTGGAAGACGGAGATCGAGTCCAAATGATCTGAGCCATTGATTAGAGCCTAATTTGGGTCGTTGATTACTCAACTGAAGGATTATAAGGACTTCGATGGGCATTTGGAAAACACATTGGAGAGAGATCAAGAGATCGAATCTCTCAGAGAAGGCAGCGCAACCATTTCTAGAGAGAATATTGAAGTGATTTCTTGCAGTGAGGAGAAGGGATAGTTCTGGTTGGAGAGTTTCCTGATCCAAGAATACATTGTAGAGGAGGCAGAGAGAGATCTAGAAGAGGCAACGCAGAGGCCACATTGGGCAATGTAAGCTCACGCACAGGCAATGCAGCTTTAGAGAGATTCTGAAATTCAGCTGGGAAGTCGATTCCTTAGCCAAAAGTAAGGGTGTGAGATCGGAGAGACAAAGGAACGAAGCTCTAGACAACAAGGGATTCGGGAAGAGGTGATGCAAATCCCCAGAGAGGTTGACGTAGAAATGCGTAGGCTGACGCAATAGCTACGCAGAGCCAGCGTGGGGCCAGCCATCTAAGGCCTGGATTAGTGTCGGATCGCCAGTGATTGTGTGAGGTATTTCTCACTATCTTCTGCCAGTCAAACTCTCCGTATTGGATAGCCAACAAGGCATCCAAAGATTATATTCAGAAAACTACCGCTTAATAATACAAACCCTCAGTTGTTGCACCGGTTTTCCCGCATTGGTTTTTTCCAGGGACACTTGTCCAAAAATAACGGTGTCATGTGTTGTGTATTTCTTTCTTGCTCAGTTTCTTGTTTCCACATTTGATTTAATTCATGAAGGCTACAATGTAGTAGTTTCGGTATTTGTTGTAGGATGTAGTAAATAATTTGTTCAGTAATTTAACAAATAGAAGATACTTAATCAGTTGTTGCAATAGAAATTTGGGTCTTCCAAATTTTCACAGATTGTGGGGTATCCATTGTACCATATGGGTGGACAAATATTAGAAACCAACATTTGCTAAATGTTCTTAGTGTTTCTACTAGTGGTGCAGTATTTATTACATGTCATGACTCCTCCATTAGTGCAACTTCCCAAAACATTGCAAATCTCTTGTTGCAATCAATCAAACATGTTGGTCCTAATAATGTAGTTCAAGTGATCACAGATAATGCAGCAAATTGTAAGGCAGCAGGAAAAGTTATTGAGTGTACTCATCCACACATCTTTTGGTTTGGGTGCTTGGTGCACACATTGAACCTTTTGATGCATGATATTGTGAAGCATAAAGAATGTGGGTGGATTAATGAGCTTTACAAGAGAGGGAAGCAACCCATTAAATTTATCACACAAGGCATTCAAGGGTAAACTACTTCTTTGGCACTTACTCCAAGTTGCAGTTACTTAAACTTGCAAAAACAAGATTTGCAAGTTATTACCTCACCTTTAGGCAGCTAGTGAAGGTGAGACAACCTTTAACTAATATGGTGACCTCTGAATCATGGGAGGAAATTAATACTGATAGAGATGGTGCTAATGTAGCCAAGGACACTATTCTTGACATGTTCTTTTGGTCACAGGTTAAATATGTTTTGCAATTCACCAAACCAATTTATTACATGATCAAATTTGCAGATTCAGACTGGCCAATAATTAGGGAGGTGTATGAACAAATGGAGAGCTTGTTGGGGCAGACTAAAAACATTGTTGAGCCTAGAGATATCACCCTATACAATTATATTCGTGCAGAGGTGGAAAAACAATGGGATATGCTAAATGTTCCATTGCATGCATTAGCATATGTTTTAACACCTAAATACTATCATCCATCATGGCTTTCAACACCAGCGCCTGGGGGGAGCAGGAGAAAACCACACCTAGGTCCATAGGTTCTAGAAAAATATATGATTGCATCAGATAAATTAGTCCTTGATGAGGAGGAGGCTGCCATTGTACAGAAACAGTTGAGCATCTATACGCTTAGCACTAGTCCATTTGGGAGCATGCATTCAATTAGAGATCAAGAGACTTTTTCTTCTCTTGAGTGGTGGAACATGCATGGAGGTTCTACTCCCTTCTACAAACTTTGGCATTGCAAGTTCTATCACAGGTGGTAAACACTTCTTTTGCAAAGAGGTGCTGGAGCTCTTATTCTTTCATCCACTGTGTTAAAAGGAATAGGTTAAGTTTAGATCGAGCAGAGAGCTTGGTTTATGTTCATTACAACTTGCTATTGTTGTCCCATTACTGTGACGATGCAAAGACTAATAAAGACCTTAAGGTTTGGGACAGGAATCCAGAGCAGCCCAATTTGGAGAATGGAGTGTTGCAACTAGAGCAATTAGAGGATGCTCTTATCCAAGATGATGATGATCGAGTTGAGATGCCACCCCATATGGTCCCTTGGTTCCCAGGTTCCATGGTTCAACACCAACAGCAGGGGCTTTGTCTTCATTAGTTTCAGTGCCACAACTTATACAGACACCATCTTCTTCATTCCCACCACGTGGAGGCCCACTGCCACGTACTCTTCGTGGTGGAAGGAGAGATTAGTAGATACATTCACAATTTACTACTTTTGTCATAGATTACACTTGTAAGCTTGTTGTGAATTTGAACTCTTTTGTCTTGGTGGTGGCCAAGTGGCATATTTTGTAAACATTATTATTTGAATTTTGGACGTGACTAATGTTGACAATTGCTCACTTGCTAGATAATATGCTTTATGTTTTATGTTTAATACTATGCTTAAATGTTTTATGTTTTATGATACGCTTAAAAATTTGATGTATGTTTGTAATTGCTAGAATATAGATGGTTGATTCTCGAATAATTAATCATTGATGTACAATGGAATCATGGATGCCATATCTATCTTGATTTATGTAAAAATATGCATGTTTTATGTCTTCTACAACTACTTTGGTATTTGAGATGTTTGTTTTCAATATAAATGCACAAAAATATAAATATATATATATAGTAAACGCTTCCGAGATGCTTCGCTTCCTAGATTTTTGGAAAATGACGCTTCTGCATCCCCGCTTCGTGCAATGTTGGTTTGGAGCTTTTGTGGCAGCACATACCTCTATATATAAACCAGGTTCTATTCCTCCACTTGTATGGTATTTTCCCTAGCATAATTGAAGACTATGTATGGTGGACTGATATACATATATAAATATAATTTATGGGTCTGACAAATGTTGAGTTTGATGTTTATGTATCAACCATTCCACCTTATGATAATATATGCTAGTGGTTATTTCTTATTCTTGAGTTTAATACATGAAATAGTGATTAGCATGATGCCCGCTCTCTATTTCTTCCCTAGTGTGTAATTACATGTGAGGTAGTGAAAAACAAACTTGCACCTACAGCACACTACGGTCAGACTGCTTGGCAAAAATTACACACTAAAAATAATCACAGAACTCTTAAATTCCTAGATGGTGTTCGGGTAATTTCCAAAAGGGAATATTACAACTAGTCAAAAGGGGGTGGGGCTTCCATAAGGTTAACTAAGCTCAATTTGTGCAGTGTAGAGTGGGAGCAAGAGAGAGCTTGGCAACAGCAAAACAAAAGGAAAAAGTTTTATGTGCTTTTATGGTTTTCGGGTGGTGAATGAAAGGGAACGACCAGTGCCTTATTCATCTAGGCTATGGCGTCAAGCATGCAACTTAAGAGGGCTATTCTTCAAGAAAGACAAGGAGCTATAAGCAACCAAGGTGATATGTCCTATAGCAGCCCTAATTTCGCAAATAGAACTTAACAGATTTTACAAAGGGAAGGGACTCTCTATGGGGAGCTCCAGAAACAAATTGATCTAGAAGTACCCTATCTAAAGAAGGGAAATATGCTTTAACTCATTAAGGACATCTAGCGCATATAATTCCTTTTCCATAAGACAAAGTGACATAGAGGCTATGATTACCTCGTCCAATGTAACAGGGCTACTCCTTTATGTCTCCCAGATTAATTTTGACAATCCAAACTTGCAATGAAAGACTTGCCAACACACAACAAGAATATCTACCACACATACATAAAGTTGTCCATACAATTCTCAATAACTTACACAAATTAACACGCCTTTATTCCAAAGCTTAGAGGCTTTCTACTCGCAAGTTCATTCATTCACCAAATTCCCAGTTTGAAAATGGAGAGAACAAACCCTTATATATAAGTCAAGCTCCATCTCCTCACCTTAATTCCAAAGCTCAAAGCCTTTCTACTCACAATTTCTTTCATTCACCAAATTCCCAGTTTGCAAATGGAGAGAATAAACCCTTATATAAGTTAAGCTCCATCTCCTCATGCAATAAAAAATAATTTGTTTTCCTAGATCCACTTTTTTCTCCAATGAATAACAATATAATAATAATCTCAACAACTGGCTTACTAAAAGTAGCACGAAGTTTTTTGAGATCCTCAACTTCCTCCAATAACATCGTTGGGAGGATACTTATATTATGCAATCTTTGTGGATGACTACTCTCGCAAAACATCGACCTATTTCTTGAAGAGGAAGGATGAAGTGCTCAAATGATTCCGTTCTTTCAAAGTATTGGTGGAAAATCAAACAAGGAAGAAGATCAAAATATTGAAGACCGACAATGGAACTGAATATGAATCAAATGAATTCAATGACTTTTGCAAAGAGGTTGGCATTAAGAGGGAGACAATTGTTCCATACACTCCTGAGCAAAATGGATTTTCCAAAAGGAAGAATCGAACAATCATGGAAGCCATGTACTTAAAGAGAAAAAGAATAAGTTGGAAGCTTATGGGAAGAAAGGAATATTCGTCGGCTACAGTGAAAATTCAAAGGTATATAGAATTTATGTGATTGGTCAAAGAGATGTGGAAGTAAGTTGTGATGTCACCTTTGATGAAGACACCACCCTTAGGAAAGCCAAAGATCTCCCTATCCCAAGGAAGGACGATGATAATGATGTTGAAAAACAGGATGAACCTCTAACAAATGTGCCTATGCCCGATGTTGAAGCCTGATGGATCTTATTGATCCACCTCCTGGTGATACTTCTACCTCAAGGAAACATCTATTATGGCTCAAAGATACTCTCAAAGAAATTGAAAGACATATTGCTCCAAGAGGGACATTTCATGAAAGTAAGAAGCTGAACAGATATCAAGGTTATTTGGCTGCTATAAGTACTATTATTCAAGTTGAAAAGGCACATTCGAGGAAGCCGTAAAACAACAAGTTTGGAAAGATGTGATGAATGAGGAGTGTGAGTCGATCATGCAGAATGATGTCTGGGAAGTGATGCTTAGATCCAAAGACAAGTCTCTGGTCACTTCTAAATGGCTTTACAAAATTAGACATGGAGTTGATGGGAGTGCTGAAAAATATAAGGTCAGGTTCGTTGCTCGAGGCTTCTCTCGATAGGAAGGAGTGGACTATGACTAGATATTTTCACCGGTCACCCGATATACCACTATCTGATCTATTATTGCTCTCGCTGCCAATCAAGGATGGAGCCTACATCAAATGGACGTCAAGACTGCTTTCTTGCATGGCTCACTTAAGGAGGAAGTCTACTTGGAACAACCTTAGGGGTTTAAGTAGAAGATCGAAGGTCACATGTATGCAAGTTGAAGAAATCTCTCTATAGGTTGAAGCAAGCCCCTAGGGCTTGGTATGAGAGGATCGACAGTTATCTTGTGAAGCTGGGATTTACAAGTATGTTGATCCTAACCTATACTTCAAAGATGAAAAGAACATGCCTCTCATTTTTGTCCTTTATGTTGATGATCTCTTTCTGACTGGTGTGAACTCTCTCATTTATCAATGCAAAAGGGAGTTCACTTCCGAGTTTGAGATGAAGGACCTAGGACTGATGCTCTACTTCCTAGAGCCTAGAGGTCTGGCAAAAGCTAGCTGAGATTTTCCTTTCTCAAGGAAAATACATTGTGAAGTTGCTAGAGAGACGTGGGATGGTGGATTGCAAGTTTGTGTCTACTCCGATGGAAGTTCACTGTTTTAAAAAACGGCCGAGTTGACCGGGTTGATCCGGGTCGAAGGCCTCCCCAACGAAACGGTTGATGATTCGGTTCGGAAGGCCGAGTCATTGCTAACTCGGCCGAAACGGACCGTTTCCGTTATGAAACGGCCGGGTCACCAACTTCACACATTGCCAGAGTCCAAACTGCAGACACCTAATAAATGATTTTGCACCAGAGTTTTATAATCACCAAGGATGAAAGATCGTCAATGCAAAGTCTGAACTATATATGTTGAAATTTAAACTGCACTATGTCTCATCTATACAGTCCTCGTGACTTTACAGTCTCCAAAAAAATTGCTTTACTGTCTCCTGTAGGTTGTATACCACAACGTCCACAGTCAGAGTTCTGCAAAGTTTGATTTAGCCTGCCTAGCTTTTGCAGGAAGATCCTGATATACAACGAGCCAAGCAAGTGGTCTGATTTCCCTGACTTTTAACGAAAGAGTGATAAGTTAGACGCCTTCTGTAAGCATTTTCTTTTGTGCAAATGAAGTTCCTTTTGAAGTTTTAGTTGGCAATTTTTCTTAATGATCTTGATCCACAGTCACTGTTTTCATTCATTTAAGTATTTACTCTAAAAATTGAGTCTTAACATTGATGCTTAAGTTCACTGGTTGTAACATCATCAACTTTATTATTTTCACTACACAAATACATTGTTTCTTTGTACTACTATATGTATAATTTGTGCAAGGTATTTGAGTCTTTGCTGAGTGCTCTGTTCCTAACAATAATCTTCATATGTGAAACCATCACATCAATTAAGATATGTGGAAGTCCTATCCTTTTCAATCTTTTGCGAAATCGTCGTCTCAATGCATGTGCATCTCTGTTACATTTTCACATACATTTAATGTGCTAAATGGGTGTATGACTCTGCAGGCCTTCAATGAAGATATGTGCATCTGTGTTACATTTTCACATACTTTTAATGTGCTAAATGGGTCCATGACTCTGCAGGCCCTCAATGAAGATGTGTGCATCCGTGTTACATTTTCACATACATTTAATGTGCTAAATGGGTCTATGACTCTGCAGGTCTCCAACCATATTTTCGGCCTAGTAGTACTAGTACTGGAGTCTGGCCACCGTCACAGTTTACTTTTGTTGTAGAGGCCATTTCTAGCCTCCTTGGTTATGTGTTTTTTGTTTTGAGTCTTTGATCATGTATGACAGTTGACTATGTATTGCCATTGGGTACCATTTTGATATAATGGATTGGTTGACGAGCCTACTTTGATCATATGTTGTCTTCCATCTATATTATAATGCTGTGTGTTTTGGAAACATGAATGAAAATCTTTAAAATTATGTTTAAAATCTTCAAAATTATGTTTTTTATAAAAAAACTAAATATTTAATGTATTTTTACAACGACCGAGTCATTGAAAACGAGCCGGCCGAGTCATTACCGTTTCGGAGTCGGAGTCGGAGTCATTGCTCGGCCGAGTCGGAGTCGGAGTCGGAGTTTTAAAACTATGGATGGAACTCAATTTCAAGAAGCTATATGGAAGTGTTGTTGGGCCCGAATTCACAAACCCTTCTGAGTATCGACAACCTATGGGGGCCCTGGTGTTCTTGGTAAACTCCCAACCGAACATATGCTTCGTTGTAAATACTTAGTCAATTTATGGTTGAGCCCCATCACATACATTCGGTTGCTGCTAAGAATCTCTTGAGATATCTCCGTGGCACAATCAACTATGGGTTTAGATACTCTACTGGAAATTTGATGCTACATGGACATTTTGATGTTGATTAAGTTGGCAATGTGATAGATAGAAAGAGCATGTCAGGATGTTGCTTCTCACTGGGGTTTGCTTCAATTTCATGGCTGAGCAGGAAGAAGAAATCAGTTGCTTTAAGCACCACAGAGGCTGAATATATTGTTGCTAGTATGGCCTGTTGTGAAGTTGTCTGGTTGAGGAAGCTCTTCAGTGAGCTATTTGAGCACGTGATGGATACCACTGTGATCTATTGCAATAACCAAAGTGGGATTCGCCTTTCAGAGAATCTTGTGTTCCACGACCGCTCCAAGCACATTGATATCAGGTACCATTTTATTCAGGATATGGTACAACGGGGAGCAATAAGGCTCCAACACATCAACACTGATGAGTAGATTGTTGACATTCTCACGAAGCCCTTAGGGAAAGTCAAATTCTTAGCCTTCTAGAGAGACTTGGAGTTGTGGAAGGACCCTCTCGTGAGGGTTCCGCTTCAATTGAACACTAAGCTTTGGGAGCTCGGGGTACTTCTTGGAGCTATGAGCGACCATAGGGTGAGTGATTCACCTTCTCCTATAGGTGCGTTGTGTACAGAGTGAGTGGTTCACCTTCCCTATGATACCCAATTATGGTTGACATGCGTGTAGGGTGAGTGGTTCACCAACCCCTACGATTTATGACACATACATGTGGGATGAGTGGTTCATCCTCCCCTACGATTGATGATATATGCGTAGGATGAGTGGTTCACCTTCTCCTATGGCATATGACCAGGATGAGTGGTTCACCTTCTCCTGCGGATGATCCAACGTACATCCTACCCATGTAGTTTGGGACTCATGGGAAAGTGGATACGGACCATAGTGACAAAAATTCAAGAGAACAAAATGTGGAGCAGAGGATTGCTCTTCTCAGTATTAAGAATCAGTTAAATAAGATTACATTGGAAACATCACTAATAAATGACTGGAGTGAAACTAGACTTAAACTGGACTAAGTGAAACTGAACTAGGACACTTGCAGGGACAGTCTTGACCAATGTTGCAAACATCGGCATCGGGATAAAATCAGCAAGGGTTAGGAAAACCAAAATGTTGGGAAAATCGAGAAAATATCAGTAAAAATAGGCAAACATCCGCAAAATCAAGATACCATCAAAATATCAGTAAAAATCAGCAAACATCGGCTAGGCCAAAAAATCATGATTTCAAGATAAAATCAGGATGTTTGCGAGATATTCGCAACACTGGTTTGACACCTAACAGTTGGTTGGAATTAGATTCTCCAACACTCCCCCTTAATTACAACCACATAAAAATTTTAAACTAAGATGCTTGTTGGTCTATGTCTCAACTAGGCTTACAATTTAAAAAATTTGAGATCATCTAGATTTCCTTTTCTTTTCCTTTTCTTCCAAATTTTATAGCCTCTAAATTGTTTAAACTTTTTCTTTTTGTTGGTGCAGGTCTTCCATTGTTCCAAGTTGTCTAAGCAAGTTTTGGAATTCTTCAAAAAACGGCTTGTATGTGGATTGTTGCCACATATTATCTTTTATAGTGCACTTTTCATCATCACTCTGCTGCAACATAACACCATAATACAATTTCATCTCTTCAAGACACCAACACCTTAAAATTTCATTAATTTCTTCATCATGCATGTTGTCTTCAACATTCATTTCTGCAGCTTCTACGGAAACCTCATCTAGACATGGTGTTGCAAGCCATGCTTCAAGGAAATTTAACTATTCTTCATCATAGTTCTGTTAAAATTTGGGTACCAGAGGACAAGTGGTTCCCTAAGGCTTTGATCTTTGGCCTAGGGAAAAGTGTCCAAATTTATTTGTACTTTTCTCCTAAAGTGACTTTATAAGTGGTAAAGTCAATTTAATTTAAAAGTGACTTTATAAGTGGTAAAGTTACATTCTAATTTAAAAGTGACTTTATAAGTGGTAAAGTCAATTTAATTTAAAAGTGACTTTATACGTGGTAAAGTTACATTCTAATTTAAAAGTGACTTTATAAGTGGTAAAGTTACATTCTAATTTAAAGGTGAATTTATTAAACTCAATGAAGAATTAGAAAGTGAAAAAGTGACTATGGCAATAAAATGCTAAGTGGGTCTTTATTTAAGTGGGTGAGTTAAAAAATTGAAAGTGAGAATTAAATGCACAGTTATTCTCATCCCTAGATCTAAATGAATCTCAGCCATTAGATCTTAGGGTAACCCAAAAGGTCATTTAGAGAATAAAAGGAGAAGAGGAGGAAAAGATAATTCATTTCTTTCATGAGCATTTGAAAGAAAGAGAAGAGAAAGCAAGGAGAAAATTGCTTAGCAGTGAGGAAGTGAAGAACAGTAGCAAAAAGGGATTTCAGCAAATCTGGGCAGCAGCGTTTATTGGCACGCATACCAAGGAAAAATCGTATAGCAGGAGAAAGACACAAAAATCGAGGAAGAGGGACAGCAAGTTCTGGGCACATTTTTCGAGGTTGGTCGTACAACATTTAACGTTGTTTATTGCTATAAAAATTTATGTTTTGCCTGTTTGCTGGTTGGCACAATTTTCAAGGCAGAGTTCAAGCACGAAAAACGAGATAAGTTGTAATTTGTGGTTGCTAGAATTTTCACTGTGTATTTCACTTTCTCTGTAAAAGCATTTTCAGAAATATAGAAGAGCTCTCAAACTCGGTTTCTCCAAGAGTTGTAGGGGGTTTTTCCAGGGTCACATTGACCAAAAATCACTATGTTATTTTCTATGTGTAGCTGTCATAATTTTGCTGTGTTTTATTTCTGCAATTTCAGCAGTTGTGAAATCTCTAAATTTGTGTTTTCTGAAAATTATTGTCATTTCCAGATTTTAGAATTTTTACCATGCTTGGATTTAAAACTAAATGCATGGAGTGATAAGGAACACTGATAACCGGAGTGGGGGTTGAAATTTCTTCATGGTATCAAAGCTTGGTTCGCTGAAAAGTGCAGTTTGGGACAGCAAAGTGAAAATTATAGTGAGCTGATTTTTACACAGAAAAGAGAAATCTTTACCACAAATTTGAAAATTTCGGTTTGGTAGGACAGTGAAACATGTCTTTTGGTTTGAGACTTGAAGATAGGTTAGATGGACAAAACAACTACAGTGCATGGAAGGAGAAAATCCAGAGCATCTTTGAGGAAGCAGAAGTCTGGGGCATTATGGTAAATACCACACAGAACCCAGTAGTAGTACCTGTTGACCCTATACAGTTGGCAGAATTTAACAAAAAGAATGCTAAGGCAAAAAGATTGATTGTGGAAGGAATCAAAGACCATGTCATTCCTCATGTGAGAGGAAAGACTTATGCACATGAGATGTGGACAGCCTTGACTAGTCTTTACCAAAGCTCAAATGAAAACAGAAAAATGGGAAACTGAAGGCCATTAAAATGGCTAAGACTAACAGTGCTTCAACATACCTTACAAAGATCACTTCAGTGAAGATGAGTTGGCAGTCGTAAGTGAGATCATTGCACCCACTAAGTTGGTGAGGATTGTTTTGAATGGTCTTCCCGAGACTTGGGGGAATTTTGTGGATGGCATTGTTGCACGGGAAAACCTTCCCGATTGAGAGAGGTTGTGGGATGATTGCATTCAGAATGAGATCAAAAAGAACCATCTTGGGGCAACCAAACAGGTGGAGGAAGATGACAATGTGGCATTGTGAGCAAGAGGCAAGAAGGGCAGAGCAAAGAAGCAAGCTTCCAACAGTGGAGGCAAAGGCAAAGGTAAAGGCAAGTAGCAAATCAAGGAGGACTATTCCAAAGTCAAATGTTGGAATTGTCAAAAGTTAGGATACTATGTTGTTGTGCGTCTGGAGAAGAAGAACAAAAAAGGGACAGACAAACCCATGGCAACTTCTACAGAGATAGAGACCTTCTCAGAGAGATTTGATTGGGAGTTTGGGTTCATAGCTTGTGAGGCCGCTAGTGCAGGATCACCTACCATACAAGTTCAGAGGGAGTGTGCATTCCCCGCTACTAGCAGAGCATCTTCTAGCATTTGGTATGTTGACAGTGGCACTTCCTGCCACATGACAAGAGTCAGAGAGTACTACTTAGAGCTTTCAGAGGATGATACTGATATGGAGGTAGTACTTGGTGATGACAGCATTGTTAGAGCAGTCGGTGTGGGGACATTGACATTTGATAGGGGACCCAAGCCTCCCTTGAAAGTGTCAGATGTTCTATATGTGCCTGGAATGAAGAAGAACCTAATATCTGTCTCAGCATTTGCGGACAGAGGGTATGATGTGTTGTTCAAGAGAGGGCAGGTGCTTATATATCCTAGGGGAACTCCAGCGTCTTCAACTAGAGTGATTAGTGTGCGCCATGCCAAGGTGTACAAGTTCTCATTCTAGCCCCTGATGGCATTGAGTAGCAGCACCCGAGACAGGACCGACAGTAGATTTAGCAGTTCAGAGTTGTGTGAGATTTGGCACCGCAGTATGGGGCGCATGTATCATGGGGCCTTGAGTACATTGCGAGAGATCACCACTAATGTGCCAGATTTTAGTTCTGATCACCTTGATGTATGCAAAGGATGTGCTATGGGGAAGTTTCCCAGATCCCCTTTTCCCAGCAGTGACAGCAAAGCGACCAAGATCCTTGACTTGATTCATGCCGATGTGAGTGGTCAGATGTCTCATGTATTCTTGAGTGGCTATGAGTACTATGTTTTATTCATTGATGACCACTCCAGGAAGACCTAGCTTTATTTCTTGAAGACCAAGAGTGAGGTCTTCAAGCGATTTCAAGAGTTCAAAGCTCTTGTGGAGACCTAGATAGGTAGGAATATCAAGGTCCTCAGGTCGGACGATGGAGGGGAGTATACCCTTGGTGAGTTTGTTGATTTTTGTGCTGAGGCAGGCATTAGGGGGGAGTTCACAGTTCCTTACAACCCACAGCAGAATGGGGTTGCGAAGAGGAAGAACAGATCCATCGTAGGGGCTGCCAAAGCCATGCTTCGTGATCAGGGGTTACCTTTATTTTTGTGGGCAGCGGCCTGCAACACTGCCATGTACTTACAGAACAGGAGTCCACATCGTGCCTTGGGGAATGTGACTCTAGAGGAGGCTTTTTCTAGGAAGAAGCCTAATGTTGGGCACTTTCGTATCTTTGGGTGCCTTACATATTCCTATGTCCCCAAGGAGAACAAGACCAAGCTAGAGCCCACTACAAACAAGGGCATCTTTGTGGGTTATAGCGAGACCTCAAAAAATTATCGGATTTATATTCCTGCGCAGAGGAAAGTGGTTGTCAAGCGGGATGTGAAGTTCGAGGAGGAGAAAGCTTTCAGGAGGTCACAGGAGTTAAGAGTATCCAGAGTCACCAAACCCTCAAGAGCAGCGGAGTCAGTCACAAGGATCTAGTGGTCAAGGATCAGGAGGTACATCGATTACAGTGAGGTCCATTAGTGAGCAGTGGCTCTCAAAGTCAGGTGGGTTCTTCGGGTAGCATGCAGGGCAGTCCGCAGAGCAGTTCACAGGGTAGTCCACTAATGGACAGTTCGCACGGTAATTCAGCATCTATAGGGACAGGTTCAAGCATGAGGTCAGTTGACAGGCCTTCAGGACTTCAGGCTTCTGATGATGATGAGGATTCTTTCACTCTGGTGGGAGAAGTATGCTCAGGGAAGAGGAAGCCCAAGTGGCTTCAAGATACCTTGCACGAGGCCACATCAATTGCTGGGCCAGAGAGACAGATTAGAGAGAGTAAACCACCCGAGCGGTTTTATAGTTACATGGCATTGGTAACAAGCATTGTTGACTCTGAGCCTTCTAGTTATGAGGAGGCAGCCAGCCAGCAGGTCTGGAGAGAGGCCAAGATGGAGGAGTATTCTTCTATTATGAAGAACGATGTTTGGGAGGTAGTGTCGAGGCCTGAAGGTAAATCAGTGGTTACTTCCAGATGGCTCTACAAGATAAAGCATGTTGCAGATGGCAGCATCGAGAAGTTCAAGGCTCGATTTGTGGCGAAAGGGTTCTCACAGGTAGAGGGAGTTGACTATGAGGAGACCTTTGCTCCCGTAGCTCAGTATACATCTATTCGCTCCATTATATCGATTACAGCAAAGATGGGTTGGAAGATCCACCAAATGGATGTGAAGACTACATTTCTCAATGGCTTCATTCAGGAGGAGGTTTATGTTGAGCAGCCGCAGCGCTTTGAGGTGCACGGGAAGGAGTCCCATGTATGCAGATTGAAAAGGCACTCCATGACCTGAAGCAAGCTCCTAGAGCTTGGTACTCTAGGATTGATACATACTTGCAACAGTTGGGTTTCACAAACAGTGAGGCTGGTCCAAACCTATACTTAATTGTGGTGGGTGAGGAGCCTCTCATTCTGGTGTTGTATGTTGATGACTTGATCATCATTGGTGCAAAGAGACTCACTGAGGGCTGCAAAAGAGATCTTGCTTCAGAGTTTGAGATGAAGGATGTCGGCTTGATGTAGTGTTTTCTAGGATTGGAGGTGTGGTAGGAGGAGGGGCATTTCTTCTTGTGACAAGGAAGTACATTGTGGATATTCTTAGAAGATTTCACATGGAGGACTGCAAACCCATGTCTACACCTATGATCACTAACTGGAAGAAGCTTCACACTTTTGATTCCGAGTTGGTGGATCCTACTCTATACAGACCGCTGATTGGTTGTTTGATGTATTTGGTCAACACTCGACCAGATATATGTTTTGTAGTTAACACTATGAGTCAATTCATGTGTGAGCCCAAGGGAGTGCACGCGTGGCTACAAAGCACATTCTTCGTTACTTGCAGGGGACTGTGGATTTTGGTCTAGATTATAGACAGGGTGATGGAGTGAGACTGGCAAGGTACACAGATTCAAATTAGGCAGGTTCTACTTCAGATAGGAAGAGTACTTCCAAGTGCTCTTTTGAGTTGGGTTCGCCAGTTGTGTCGTGGATCAGCCGGAAACAACAGTCAGTTGCATTGAGTTCCGCTGAGGTAGAGTATATGGTTGCTAGTTTGGCTAGTTGTGAGGCCATATGGCTTCGCAAGATGTTGTTTGGTTTATTTGGTCAAGCATTGAGACCTTCAGTAATTTACTGTGATAATCAGAGTTGCATAAAACTCATGGAGAATCCAGTTTTTCATGACAGGTCAAAGCATATTGAGATCAAGTATCACTTCATCAGAGACTATGTCCAAAAGGGAGCTGTCAAGCTTGAGTACATTTCCACAAATGAGCAGGTAGCAGACATTTTCACCAAAGCCTTACCACGGGGCAAGCATGTCTACTTCAAAGACACGATGGGAGTGGTAAGAAACACTTTCCTCGGTAAGAGGGAGTTAAAATTTGGGTACCAGAGGACAAGTGGTTCCCTAAGGCTTTGATCTTTGGCCTAGGGAAAAGTGTCCAAATTATTTGTACTTTTCTCCTAAAGTGACTTTATAAGTGGTAAAGTCAATTTAATTTAAAAGTGACTTTATAAGTGGTAAAGTTACATTCTAATTTAAAAGTGACTTTATAAGTGGTAAAGTTACATTCTAATTTAAAGGTGACTTTATTAAACTCAATGAAGAATTAGAAAGTGAAAAAGTGACTATGGAATTAAAAGGCTAAATGGGTCTTTATTTAAGTGGGTGAGTTAAAAAATAGAAAGTGAAAATTAAATGCACATTTATTCTCATCCCTAGATCTAAATGAATCTCAGCCATTAGATCTCAAGGTAACCCAAAAGGTCATTTAGAGAATAAAAGGAGAAGAGAAGAGGAAAAGTTAATTCATTTCTTTCATGAGCATTTGAGAAAAAGAGAAAAGAGAGCAAGGAGAAAACTTCTGTGCAGTGAGGAAGTGAAGGAGAGCAGCAAGAAGACATTTCAGCAAATAAGGACAGCAGCATTTATTGGCACGCATCCTAAGGAAAAATCGTACAACGTGAGAAAGGCACAGAAATCAAGTAAGAGGGGCAACAAGTTTTGGGCACGTTTTTCGAGTTTGACTATACAGCATTTAATGTTGTTTTATTGCTGTAAAAAAATATTTTTGGTTGTTTACTGATTGGCACGATTTTCAAGGCAGAGTTCAAGCACGAAAATCGATAAATTGTAATTTGTGGTTGCTGGAATGTTTACTGTGTATTTCAGTTTCTCTGTAAAAGCATTTTTAGAAATAAAGAAGAACTCTCAAACTAGTTTTCCCCAAGAGTTGAAGGGGGTTTTTCCAAGGTCACATTGACCAAAAATCACTGTGTTATTTTTTGTGTGTGGCTGTCATAATTTTGCTATGTTTTATTTCTGCAATTTCAGCAGTTGTGAAATTTCTAAATTTGTGTTTTCAGAAAATTATTGTCATTTCCAAATTTTAGAATTTTTATCATGCTTGGATTTAAAACTAAATGCATGGAGTGATAAGGAAAACTAATAACCAGAGTGGGGTTGAAATTTCTTCACGTTCTGTGTACCTGCAGAGTGGAAATCAATGGTAAGATTAAAAATATTTGTTGCAAAACCACATTGGTTATGTTCCTTTTGCTCTGCAATGAGAGCTTTCTCCTGTTGCACTTCTTTCTCTGCCTCTTTTTCTATCTCCGTTTTCTCTTTGTGGGCTTCCTTGTTTGCCTTTGCCTTTATCTTTGTCTCTGTCTCTTCCATTTCTGTACTAACTTGTGTTGTTGCAAACAGGTTGTCTTCCTCTATCTTAAGTGGGCTTTTCTCACTGAATAGCATCATGTCTATATGATGTTTTTGTCGCATCGCGATTTTATCGGTTTATCACAGTTTTTTCAAAACGACGATAAAATCGGCCGATTTTTACGCGGGTTTTTTTTGGTGATTTTTTCCGAAAAAAATCGCAAGTTTTTTAAATTATTGTGATAACTACAATATTATCGCGATTCGATGTGTTTTAATCGTGGGGCCAGCGGATAGCGGCTTATAAACACCCAAAAAATGAATTTTTTTATTCATTTCATTAGACAGCGGCGGCGGTGGATTGGGAGTCCCCTTGGAGAAAAATCTTGGTCGATTGGGCGCTGAATGGAGGAGAAAACGACTCAAAACCCCCAGTGGATTGAGAGCTGAGGAGGAGAGGATCAATTTTCTCCAACAAACTGGTATGGGCACCAAATTTATGTGTTTTGTTTTGGTTTTTCTTTTTGGTTGGGTTTGGATAACCCATTGGTTTATCAAATATTTTTGAGTTGATTTGATGGTGTTTTTGTTTGTTAAATTGTCAAAAATTCAATGTGTTTTGTCATGTTACTCATGTATGTAATTTTTTTTAATTTTTGTAACTTCCAATCCTTATTTTGCCATAGGTTCACCATTCAACTTCAAAGTTCAAACTTCATCTTACAAATTTAAAACTCAAGAGTCAAGAGTTCAACCAGGTTACAAACATGCGAAGGAATTGGACCCTCTGTGGGAATTTGGTGAACCTGATAGAGGGTTTGATAGAATAAACTTGTCTTGCAAGTTGTGTGGGCAGCATATGTCGGAGGGGTTTATAGATTGAAATATCACCATGCACAAGTCCCTGGATTTGATGTAGGGCCTTGCAGAAATACAAATCCAGAAATCATCCGAAAAGCCATGAGATCATTGGAAAATTTAGAGCACAATAGAGAGGCCAAAGCAGAAATGAAGAAGCAACTAGCAAAGATTGTGTTAGGCAGCACTGGTTCTACTTCAGCATCAATATCTACAACCAACCCAGTAGCTGCCTCATCATTTTTTGTTTCTAGAACCACGCCTGGTTCACAACCATCTATCACTTCAATGCTTAAAAAAACTGAGAAAGAACAAGCTGACAAGTTATTGGCCAAATTTTTCCTTTGGAGTGATATTCCTTTCAGCGTTGCAAGAAATAATCCATTTTTCTAGCCTGTTGTTGAAGCTATTGCAACTTTTGGCCCAAGGTAAAAATCATTTCTTATGATGACTTTAGAGGCCGGATTCTTCAAAATGAAAAAGTTGACTGCACCAAAAGATTGGAGGAGTTTAGGGCATCATGGCCACAAACATGATACACTGTGATGTCAGATGGTTGGACCGACCAAAAGGGGAGAACCCTTATAAACTTCTTGGTTAGTTGTCCCAAGGGAACAATGTTTATGAAATCTATTGATGCATCTTCACATATCAGAGATGCAAAAACTTTATGTGATTTGTTGGATGTGTTTATTTTGGAGGTGGGTACAGAACATGTTGTCCAAGTCATAACAGACAATGCTGCAAATTATGTTGTTGCTGGCAGGATGCTTATGGAGAAGCATCCTACTTTATTTTGAACACCTTGTGCTGCACATTGTATTGATTTGATGTTGGAGGACATAGGGAAAATTTCCTTTGTCAAATATATTGTTGAGTCATCAAAAAGCATTACAAAATTTATATATAATCATACATCTATGCTTAGCTTGATGAGAAAATTCACCAACAACAATGAGTTGGTGCACCCCGCCATTACACAATTTGCTACCAGTTTCATATCTCTTCAATCCCTCTTGAATTCTATGTGGGATGTGAAGAGAATATTTCTTTCAGAGGAGTGGCGTGCTTTGACAATGAGCCGCAAACCAGAGGGAGAGGCCATACGCAGAATAGTTTCATATCAAGAAAACTTATGGACGGGAGAGCAGGAGGTGTGCACCTTTACTGAACCTTTGGTAAAGGTTCTTCGATTAGTTGATGGTAAGAAGCCCGCAATGGGTTATTTGTATGAGGCTATGGACAGGGCAGAAGAATCAATTCGGGCCTACTATGATGATAAGGGAGATGAGGGGTTTCAGAGACAACTCCTCCTATGGGAATTCATTGATGAACGATGGAACAACACACTCCATTGTCCCATTCATGCTGCAGGGATCTACCTAAACCCCGCATTTTCTTACCCATGTGGGTTCGTATTTGATGTTGAGATCATGGATAGATTCTTAACCTCTGTTCAGAGGATGGTGTGATCTCCAGCAGAACGTACATATATCTCCAAAGAAATTGAGACCTACAAGATGGCAGGTGGCACATTTAGCTTTGACATGGTTGTGACTGATAGGACGACTAAAATGCCAGGTAGTTTTTAGTTTGTTTCAAATTTCATTGTCTCTTCAAGATAACTTCATACTTTGCTTCAACTTTCAAATTTCATTTTTTTTCTTATGTTTATTTAAAATTTTATTTGTAATTTTGCTGTAGATGCATGGTGGAGAATGTATGGTGCCAGGGTACCCTTTCTGCAAAAGCTTGTCATTCGAATCTTCAGCCAAACATGTAACTCCTCAGGATGCGAACGCAACTGGAGTGTATTTAAAAGAATACACAACAAGAAGCGCAACAGGTTAAACTTAAAACTTAAAATATTACAAATTTCCAAATAATTTTTTGAATTCATTAAACAAAATTATTTTTATAGTTATTATTTCATGATCTTTGTACAGGTTGGAGTCCCAGCAACTTAATGACACGGACTACGTGTACTACAATCTTCAATTGTGGGTGAGGCAACTTGAGAGGAATACGTGATATCGAGGCCATCTCATTGGATGGGATTGACACCACTATTGCATGGAGGGTTGATGCCGAGAGGGCTCTCATGGAGTCTGTCGATGATTGGTTAGAGCAAGAGGTAGTGGAGGAGGGGGGGGAGGAGGAGGAGGAGGCGGAGCAACAAGAGGAGGAGGTGACACCACCTACCCGGGCTACCCCTGCCACCAGTAGAGGACGTGGTCTACCTCCCATAGCTCCTAGTTCTTCAGCTTCTGAAGCACAGCAGAGTCCACTGCCAACTCCATCAACATCTAAATCTAGAGGGAAAGGGAAAGCTATTGCATTTTCTTGGCAATGAATAAGACTTATGTTACTTCAAGTTATACTTGTAAAAAAGAAGAAAATGAAAAAAATGAATAGATAATTGGTCCAGATATAAATGATTTGGTGCCTTACTTTTTCTCAGTAATGGGGAATAGACTGAAACATGCCATTGAAAAACTCTACAGAGACAAAGAAAGAATGGTGTGAAAAAAGCCATTTCTTCTCCAACAATGTCTTTGTAATTTGATCCAATAACATTCTGTAAAGTTTTGTAGATGTTCTATGCTAAGAGCAATTTCACTTTTCTCACAGCAATCATACAAGTAGTTAAGCAAAATGCAGATAGAACATATAAGCAGATCTTACAGAAGACAAATCAAAAACAGGAAAAAATGTGTGTGTTCGTTTCGGCGGTCAACAGGATGCTTCAACCAGCAAAGTCTCCTTTGGTCAGCCAGCCCAGATGTGTCACAACAACCCTCCAACCAGTAGATGAGTCAACCCAAGTCAATTTTGCAAAAGTCAACACTGTCCTGAAAAGTCAACGCAGGGGCAGCAAGCTAAAAGTCAACGCAGTAGCAAAACGGTCAACCCTTTGACCTCGATTTTTGTGCCAGGTAGTACGGCCTTCAAAAATCGAACTTTCCACAAGTTTTCAGCTTGATTGGACCAAGCGTTGACCAAAGTCAACGCTGGTCAAACTTCTGCGAAACCCTAGCAGCAGAAAATCGTACTACAGCTCAGCCGTACGGTCTGTCCTCTTCGTCCTTCCCACGTGTGGCTGAAATTCGTCCTCCAGGTAGCTCGTACTCTTTAGGATGAGAGAGGAAGATGTGAGTTGTTTTGTGATGAAATTCTCTCCAACCTTTCCTGTATTTATATCCATCAATGAGGGTGTGTGACACATCTATTGGGCATGTGAGCCTACCTGACAAAACTGGCTGACCTTGCACATATAATTTATTAAGAATAATAAATTCAAAATATAAGTTCTGCTCATCGGATTAAGACTATTTTTATATGGATTTTACACCTCTCAGAAAGAGGAATCCAAAAAAAATATTAGCCTCTTAATCTTAGCATCAGAACATGGAGTTTGGACCTAGTTGTCCAAATTTAACAGGGCCAGAGTAGGCTAGGCTATAGTAGGCTAGTGCATAGTAGGTTAGGTTAGGTTAGATTATCTTAGGCTAGGCTAAGGTGGCCTAGATTAGGCCAGACTTGGCTAGGCTAGGCCATAGTAGGTTAGGATTTGCTAGAGTAGGTTAGTCTAGGCTAGGCTAGCCTAGAGTAGGTGAGGATAGGGTTGGTTAGGCTAGCATAGTATAGGGTAGGCTAGCTCACGCTATGCTAGGCTTGTGTATAGTAGGTTAGGCTAAAGAAGTCTATAATAGGCAATAGTATGCTAGGCTAAGCTAGAGTAGGCTAGGCTAGGATAGAGTACCTTAGTTAAGGCTACACTAGTGTAGGCTAAGCTAGGCTAGAATAGGTTACATTAGGCTAGTCTAGGTTATGTTGTAGTAGACAATGTTACAGTATTGTTAAAAATTTCTGGTTTCCCACACTAGTTTTCAGTTTCTCCTTATTTCTCCCATGTAGTTAAATGCCCTTTCCCATAACCATACATTCAACAAGATGAAAAAAATAAATTTGGAGAAAACACAAATTCTGGAAATTTTACAGAATGCTGGAAATTGCAGAAATAAAAATCAGCAGTAATAAACAGCCATTAAAACAATGATATTTTTGGTCAATGTGACCCTGGAAAAACCCCCTACAACTCTTGGGGAAAACAAGTTTGAGAGATCTTCTTTATTTCTGAAAAATGTCTTTTTTACAGCAAGAAAATATTCAGCAAGAATCAGCAAGCAAACTTTTACAACTTACCTTAGCCTTGCTGAAAAACTGCCCTATTGAAACTTCGTTGTTGTTACGCCGCTGCTGAAACTTCGTTGTTGATACTCCACAACTCACTATCCAGAAATCTCCCTTGTTCTCTTGCTCTCCTTCTCTCAATCTGCTCATGAAAGAATTGAATCGAATGTGATCTTTTCCTCCTTTTCCTCCCTTAATATAACTCGAAGTGACTTTTGGGTGATCCAAGTGACTTTTGGGTGATCTCTAAATCCAATGGCTGAAATAGATTTAGATCAATGGCTGAGATTAAATGCTCATTTAAATCTCACTTTATAATTTTTAATTCACCCACTTTAATAAAGACCCACTTAGTCATTTATTTCCAAAGTCACTTTTCCTTTCTAATTTTTCATTGACTTTATAAAAGTCACTTTAAAATTAGACTTAGTAACTTTATCACTTAAAGTCACTTTTAAATTAGATTTTAACTTTATAAAAATTATAAAGTCACTTTAGGAGAAAAATTAAAATCTTTTGGACACTTTTCCCTAGGCCAAAGATCAAAGACTAAGGGAACCACCTGTCCTCCGGTACCAAATTTCAACACTCCCTCTTACCGAGGAAGGTGTTCCTCACCACACCTATCTTGTCTCTGAAGTAAACATGCTTGCCCCCTGGTAAGGCTTTGGTAAGAATGTCTGCTAC